>PVJI01000448.1:0-264539 GCA_004026765.1 Micronycteris hirsuta
TTGTCTGTTTAAAATTTAAGAAAAATAATTCAGTATACATTTTATAGTAAATCACAAAAAGTTTCATTGAAAAAAAATATGTAAAACTAAAGTTATCCTAATTTTACTGAATGTTGCCATTTACACAAAACATTAGCAAAAATGGCCCGCTCCAACTGTTAGTTTGCGATCAACGCTCCCCGCATCCCAAGTGTTACATCATGGGTATCTCATAATACGATGTTGGGTTTTTTCCTACACTACTATCACCAGGACCAAAGGTCTAATTAACAAGTCCTCTGCTTTTGGAGAACCATTCCATTTAATACATTTGTTGAGGGCCAATAATGTCTCAAGCTTTCAAGAATGTTTCCCTCTTAGTTCTTAAAACAATTCTTCAAGTCAGGTATCATTTTCCCTACGAAGAAACTGATGCTCCGAGAAGTGAAGAATTTGCCTTGGCTTACACAACTAGTAAGTAGCATAGTCAATGTTTGAATAAGACTTCAAATTAGTGCTCTGTCTATACCAAAGATAGTACTACAGCATTTATATACATGTATCTTTCACAGTAGAACATAAGGTGGAATTTCACCAAGGACAAAAATGCACGAGAGGAAGATTAAGTGCTATGGGAGACAAGAAAATTGGCAATCGCTATGGTTGGAATGACTCTGGAGAACTGCTCAAATTAACCTCTCTGTCTTCTGAAACAGTCTAAAGTAGGAGTTTCTAACTGTTCTGTGACATGAACCCATTTGACTATCTGGTGAAGTCCGTGAACTCCTTCTCAGGATAATGCTTCTAAATGTATAAAATAAAATGCATAATAGGAACCAACTTGTTATTTGGAAAATTGGTAAACTTAGGGAAAGGACTAAGCATTTTATTCTGCAGTTTTTTCTGACTTTCTACACTAATTTCACCACTGAGTAAGCACATAGTTAATGAGGCATATTTTTTTCCTTGTAGAAATAATACAGGTGATAGATTATAAGGAATGATGATGTTAAAAGAAACAATTTTGTAACCGTTGGTTAACTAATGGGTCTAAACACTGAAAATCAACGGCTGCTCACCACTGACAGCCAGATTAATCTCACCCTCTCTTCTGCCCTCCAAAATCACATGGCATCAGCCCTCTCGATCCCACTCTCAGCTTCCAGGAGGCGCAGAGGAAAGAGAAGCATGCAAACTATGCCGCAGGATGCAGTAGAGTTTCCTAGACTGTGGGAAACGCTACATGATTTTTTTTTTTAATTTCAAAAGATAAATTGCAAGAAGAGATAGGGAAGAGATGAGGGAAGAATCTATAAATTAAGAGATGTATAAGACATAGCAACCAATTGAAGGTGTGAGTGTATTTGAATTATTATTTTTTAAAAAACTTTAAATATTATAACACTTATGGATACTTGACAATTTGAACACTTTTGGGATATTTGATGATATTTAAGAAATTGTTGATTTTTTAAAAGTGTGAGAATGGTATTATGTTTGTACTTCAAGAAAAAGAACTTTGTACATTTTAGAGGTACATACTGAAACTCTTGCAGATGAAATTATATAATGTCTTCTACAAGATAATGCAACATTGAAAAGAATGTGGGGGTATTGTTGGCTGATGTACATGTGAGATTCTATATATCATTGACTCTATTTTTATGTGTGTTCCAAATTCTCCACAATGACAAATTAAATTTAATATTTGAGATTACCAAGAAAACAATTCATTGAAATGAAAATATCAAAATGTTTTAAAATATTTTGTGATCTGGTAATAATCCCTCAATAATGCACTGAGTAGCAAGATCTGTGGCAGATCTAAAATCTAATGCAATTTCAATGTAGTTGTGAGTATGAGTGATATTTTGAAATATTTTCAACCACTGTACTATGATGTGAAAATACTGATTATTCAATTGGAGACAAAGATACAAGTAACGCTAATAGTTGTATGGTTTGCTGATTACATTCATAGCTGGATAAAATCCTAAATTTTAGCTAAAGTTAATAAATATAAAGATGAATATTTTATGTCCAAGTTCAATGGACATTCTGAATTCTATGGACAGAGTCCTTCCATCCCAGATTTTCTCAGTGGACCCCAGGTTAACAACCCCTCTTCTGAAGGCATAGGAGAGTTCTGAAGTGAACACAGTGTTTTTATTTTACACCAGAGCTATCCGTGTTGATATGGGTATGTGAACTGATTTAAAAATCATGGTTCTTCTCTGTCTGAAACATCCATGGATCTGTTTCTGGTTCCCTCTGTCCCTCTGGGGCCCTAGGGACTCTTGCTTCAGAGACGAGTTGGGAATCCTAGCACTTCTCTCTCTGACATCAGCAATGACACAACGTACCACACTGATTATATTAGGAACCACTTGTAGTGATACAGAACCACAGATTCTTAAAACATTAGGATAAAAAAATACCTTAGAGGCAAGTTAATGCAACTCCTGCAATTTGCAGATGGGAAGAGTGATGCTCAGACTAAGTAACTCTCTAATGAGAAGTCCCTAAACTTTCTCAGTTCACAGCATCCTTATTGTCTCAGGAATTCTTTCATAGGATCCTCGCCAAAAGCAAACAAACAAACTACTAGTTTTGTTTATTAACTAGCTAGATTCAACTTAAAAATGTTCTTAAGTACTAACAACCCTGTAGCCATTTGAGAAAATAATACATGTAAATTGAAGGGGAAAGTGACATTTTAATTGCATTCTCAAATAATCGTAATTTCTCACTAATGGCACATGTGTCTGTCATCATAATCAGATTTGGCTACCACCATTTTCATTTCACGTTCTCCATTGATTTATGTGTGGTATTTGCCTTTTACTTCAGCAAATGCCCAAAACCCAGCTTCACAAAGATAACGACGTTGTTGTAAGAAATGTGCCACAACCTAGTGGAAAATTGTGAACTGCATCAGGCTCGTAGTTTGTGCAGTGACCACCATATGACAAGTATCACTGTGTCTCCCTTGAAATTTGAAATATTCTGTGGCACCTCTGCATGTGACGATGTCTCGGGTTACCTTGACACCCAGGTAGGGAACCAAGTTTACACAAGCAGGTGCCATGGGTCCAGAAGAACCAAAGTCTCTTGTTCCTATTCCAACCCAGAACTTGATGAATCACGTAACCAATTACTGATCTGTTAAATCCTGAAAATTCTCTCAATCCAAGTTATATAACTTATCTGGACTTCGTACCTCAGGTGAATTTATTTGATTAGTGTAAAGCCCACTATTTAAATTTTTTAAAAAGTTCTGACAGTTCTTTCATCTGCATTTGACAGTTAATTTTAATTTTCACTCCTACTTCTGGCCATGACGGAAAACTAGGTCTAGGATTGATACTAGACCTTCTACTGTTAAGAAACTACAGAAGCGGATGAAACATATGACACATCTGTTCTCAGCTGTTGTACAAAGAGCAATGTAGGACTGTGATACCCAAGAAAATGGAAACAAATGAGTTGAACCCCATGATCAACAGCTTTCTGCCTGGAGGCATTCTCAAAACCGTGATGCAGGGATGGGGTGCCGATGCAGAATAAGGCAGTCCTGCTGAGTTGAGGAGTCAGGGATTGGAGAGTAGCACCAAAGAGAGAGCTGGAGGGAAGGATGTAAGAACTGCGCAGAGCCCTGGCTGGCGTGGCTCAGTGGACTGAGCACCAGCCTGTGAACCAAAAGGCCATCAGTTTGATTCCCAGTCAGGGCACATGCCTGGGCTGCTGGCCAGGTCCCCAGTTGGGGGCATGCAAGAGGCAACCTATTGATGTTTCTCACATATCGATATCTCTCTCCCTCTCTTTCTCCCTCTTTTTCCCTCTCTCTAAAAATAAATAAATAAAATCTTTTTTAAAAAAGAAAGAAAAGAAATGCACAGAGAAGGCATTCCAGATATTTGCATAGGTATCCCCTTGACTAAATAGTTGGCTTTCTATGCTAAAGGCGAGGTTCTGCCATAGCAGGCAAAGATCAACTACCAAGGAGAAATAAAAATCAGGAGATGTGGAAATCCCAGAACTTACATGGGGCTGAGAAACAATGATGTACCAATCAACCAAGCACTCCATTGATCTCTCAGAAGGGATATGCCTTAAAAATAGAGCTACTCTAGCTCTAGAGTAAAGATGTGTTCTAACAACACTTAAAAACAAGGCTTACAAGATCAAGTTGATCTGGAAGTAAAATAATGTTTAGACATTCAACAATGTGGCATCCACTGGGCCCAGAATACAATAAGATGTAAGCAAATGTGAGAAAAATGTGAGTAGGAGAAATATAAGTTGGAAGAAATAGTTCAATAACAGAAACAATGAACTTTAATACAACCATTACAAATAGGTTGAAAGATTTAAATGAAAATATGAACATATTGCAGGAATGAATAGGGAATATCAATAGAGAAGTAAAAATGATTGAAAAAGAACACATGGATATTCCAGAACTGAAACATACAATCTAAAAGGAAATATTTCCATTCATCTGTAAACTTTCCCATCACAATTTGTCTTATCCATAAATATAATGCAATATACAAAATATATTCTCTCCATGCCCGGCTGGTGTAGCTCAGTGGATTGAGCGCAGGCTGGGAACCAAAAGGTCCCAGTTCAATTCCCAGTCGGGGCACATGCCTGGGTTGCAGGCCAGGTCCCCAGTGAGGGCCATGTGAGTGGCAACCATACATTGCTCTTTCTCCTTCCCTTCTCCTCTCTCTGAAAATAAATAAATAAAATCTTTTAAAATATATATATATTCTCTCCATAAATAAAATAAATTATAAGACTAGTAATACTTTGTTTTACTCTAGCAGCTTTCCTGCAAGGAGGCCAGAGAACTTAATTGACATATCCAGTTACTCTTAAAATCAACTGAGGACCACTGGATCCAATTTATTTACTCTTGAGAACAGTTTAATTGAACTTTATATGATTATGAAAATGGTCAACATCTGCATTATCCAGTATGGTAGCCACTAGTCACATGCAGCTATTTAAGTTTATTTTAATTAAAAACATAAGTTCCTTGGTCATAGTAGTCAAAGTCCAAGTGATCATACATGGCACAGTTTTAATGACTTAAGAGGGTATTATTTATGGCCTTAAAGTCAATTTTGTTTAAATATGGTTTTTTATCTTGAAAGAATTAATTCAACTTCTAAAGGTTAGAATAACTCAATGACTCCAGAAGGAGTAGTTTTTGCCCTAGAAAAATCCAAGTGGAATTTTTTCCTCATTTTATTGTTCAACACGTTCACAAAAAAGTAAAGGCCTTGTCTAAACACAATGGTCCTCAACATTTCATGGGCAAAACAGTTAGCTGGAGAGTTTGATAGAAATGAAGATTTCGAAGACACATCCACCCTTAGGCTAAGGTGTATCTAATCTGGGTATCTATTCGTTGCTGGGATTTAGGAATATATTTCTAGGAGGTATCCCAAGTAATTCTGGTATATGATTACTCCTTAATAAATGCTAGAAAAATATACTAGTATCCAAAGCAAATATTAACACTTAGTCAGTATAATTACACATGCATGATGTGGACACATTTAGTTTTTCTTTTGTAAATTCCATTAGTACCCATCAGCTATGCTCTCCTTAAATGTAGACCAATACTATTTTTCCATTTTTATTAAGTATATTTTATTGATTATGTTATTCAAGTTGTCCTATTTTTCCCCTTTTCTCTCCTCTGGTTGGTACCCCCATTCCTTCCAGCAATCCCCCCTTAGTTCATGTCCATGGGCTGTATATTTAAATTCTTTGGCTTCTACATTCCCTATAATATTCTTAACCTCCCCTGTGTATTTTGTACCTACCAGTTTTGCTTCTTATTCCCTGTACCTCTTCCCGCACTCTCCCCTCCCACCTCCCCACTGATAATCCATGTGATCTCCATTTGTGTGATTCTGTTCCTGTTCTAGTTATTTGCTTAGTTTGTTTGTTTGTTATTTATTTTTTTAAAGATTTTTAAAAATTTATTTATTTTTAGACAGAAGGGAAGGGAGGGAGAAAGAGAGGGAGAGAAACATCAATGTGCGGTTGCCTCTCACATGGCCCCCACTGGGGACCTGACCTGCAACCCAGTCATGTGCCCTGACGGGGAATCAAGCCAGCGACACTTTGGTTCACAGGCCGCGCTCAATCCACTGAGCTACACCAGCCAGGGCTGTGTTTTAGATTCAATTATTGATAATTGTGAGTTTGTTGTCATTTTACTATTCATGGTTTTGATCTTCTTTTTCTTAGGTAAGTCCCTTTAACATTTCATATGATAAGGGCTTGGTGATGATGAACTCCTTTAGCTTTACCTTGTCTGGAAGCACTTTATCTTCCCTTCCATTCTAAATGACAGCTTTGCTGGATAGAGTCATCTTGGATGTAGGTCCTTGCTTTTTATGACTTTGAACACTTCTCTCCAGCCCCTTCTTGCCTGTCAGATTTCTTTTGAGAAATTAGCTGATTGTCTTACTGGAGCTCCTTTGTAGGTAACTGTTTTCTTTTCTCTTTCTGCTTTTAAGATATTCTCTTTAACTTTTGGCATTTTAATTATGATGTGTCTTGGTATGGACCTCTTTGGTCCAATTTGTTTGGGACTCTCTGAGTTTCCTGGACTTGTGTGTTTATTTCCTTTGCCAAATTTGAGAAGTTTTCTATTATTTCTTTTTCAAATAACTTTTAAATTTCTTGCTTCTCCTCTTCTCCCTCTGGCACCCCTATGATTCGGATGTTGGTATATTTAAAGTTGTCCCAGAAGTTCCTAAGCATCTCATTTTTTTGAATTGCTTTAAAAATTTTTTAAATATGCTTTATTGATTATGCTATTATTGTTGTACCAATTTTTCCCCTTTATTCCCCTCCACCTTGCACTCCTCCTCCCACCCGCATTCCTTCCCCCTTAGTTCATGTCCATGGGTCATACATATAAGTTCTCTGTCTTCTCTATATGCTATACTATTCTTAACCTCCACCCATTTTGTACCCTACTATTTATGCTTCTTATCCACTGCACCATTTCTTCCATTCTCCCCTCTCCCTGTCCTTGCTGATAACCCTCCATGTGATCTCCATTTCTGTGATTCTGTTCCTGTTCTAGTTGTTTGCTTAGTTTTTTGTTTTAGGTTCAGTTGTTGATAGTTGTGAGTTTTCATTTTACTGTTCATATTTTTGATCATCTTCTTTTTCTTAAATAAGTCCCTTTAACATTTCATACAATAAGGGCTTGGTGATGACAAACTCCTTTAACTTGACCTTATCTGGGAAGCACTTTATCTGCTCTTCCATTCTAAATGATAGCTTTGCTGGATAGAGTAATCTTGGATGTAGCTCCTTGCTTCTCATGACTTTGGATACTTCTTACCAGTCCATTCTTGCCTACAAAGTTTCTTTTGAGAAATCAGCTGATATGGGAACTCCTTTGTAGGTAACTCTCTGCCTTTCTCTTGCTGCTTTTAAGATTCTCTCCTTACCTTTAATCTTGGGTACTGTAATTATGATGTGCCTTGGTGTGTGTTTCCTTGGGTCCAACTCCTTTGAGACTCTCCGAGCTTCCTGGACTTTCTGGAAGTCTATTTCCTTTGTCAGATTGGGGAAGTTCTCCTTCATTATTTGTTCAAATACGTTTTCAATTTCTTGGTCTTCCCCTTCTTCTGGCATCTCTATGATTCAGATGTTGGAACGTTTAAAGTTGTCCTGGAGGTCCCTAAGCCTCTCTTCATTTTTTTATTTATTTATTTATTTTTTTTTTTGCATTCTTGTTTCTTCATTCTGTTCTAGTTGAATGTTCATTTGTCCTTCTGGTCCAAATCACTGATTTGAATCCCAGTTTCCTTCCGTCACTGCTGGTTCCCTGTATATTTTTCTTTATTTCACTTTGCATATCTTTCACTTTTTCCTCTATTTTGCAACCATACTCAACCATTTCTGTGAGCATCCTGATTACCAGTGTGTTGAACTCTGCATTTGATAGGTTGGCTATGTCTTCATCACTTGGTTGTGTTTTTTCTGGAGCTTTGATATGTTCTTTCATTTGGGCCATTTTTTTGGTCTTGGCATGCTTGTTACATAGTAAGGGACAGAGCCTAAGGTATTGGCCAGGGCAGGGGGCATCGCACATTGCTGCATTGTGGCACTGTATGTGGGGGAGGGCTGAGAGGGAACAATGCCACTTGCTTGGCTCTCACCCCATTTCCAGTCACTTCTCCTACTTTCCAAAAGCAACTGGCATCCTCCTGGCTGCTGCCCTGGTGCTGATTCCACAAGTGGGTGGGTTTGTGTACATTCTAGGACAACCTTGTGGGCCCTTTAAATGTACTCTCCTGAGAGGCCAGCAGTTTCTTTCAATGCCCCAATTCCCACTGGTTTTTACAGCCAGAGGTCATGAGGCTTTATTTTCTTGTCTCTGGAACCCTGGGCTGCGTGGTGTGGTCAGGGGCTGGGATCACTCACTCCCCAGTTGTCCCTCCCAGTTTTTATCCATTGTATGTGAATGTGAGACTGCCCATTCTGCCGGCTACCGTGCTCCTCGTTTACCTGCCTGGATGAATATTTCTTCTTCAAATCCTGAGTTGTCAGACTTCCATACAGTTCAGTTTTCTTGCAGTTCTGGTTGTTTTTTTTTTAAAGATTGGTTGTTATCCTCCTTATGGTTGTGTGCGGAGGCAAAGCATGTCTACCTATGCCTTCATCTTGGCTGGAAGACTTTGCAAACTACATCTTTGAGATGATTCAAAATGCATGTTTTTGTCTGTTAGAACCTTGCCTGTGCTAGGTGCTATTTGTTTAGTGACTGAATGTAGGTAATAAGTGTGTTATGGATGCCATCTCTGAAAACACTTGCTCCACAAACACTAATAAAGTAATGATGTAAGAACAAAGATACTTGTTCCCAGCTGAGTATTTTCCTCTTTTTTATTGGCAGAATGCATCTCACAAATAAACTTGTTATTAGAGTTCTGGATCAGTAGTCCTATTTTCCCTTATAAATAATTTATAATAAGAATTGTATTCACAGACTCTAAAACATGCATTCTCCTTTGGAGATGATTGAAATTCTCTCAGATAATAATATAGGATAAATACATATTGGCTTTCAGAGTTCATTTTATGAAAATTAGATCTGGAGGCATTCAAGAAGGAAATCAAAGAGAAGTGTTTGATGTCAGAAACTTTGTTTAATCTACTTCCTCAGCACTGAATTAGAAAACTAACTCTTAATTGTGAGAAATCTAATATTTTCAGATAGCCATTTGTTCATTAAACTACTAAATTTTTTGTACTTCAAAATAAAAGTCTCTGCTCATGTGTGTGAAGAGTTCCTTCATCTCTATGGAAGGTATACTCACTTTCTTTCCCTGCATCATATGGATAAAGTCTTTTCCATTGAAAGGGTAAATGGTGCACTGACTGGTGTGACTCAGTGGGTTGGGTGTTGTCTGGCAAAGTGAAAGGTCAGAGGTTCGATTTCTGGGCACATTCCTGGCTTGCAGTTTCAATCCCTGGTCAGGGCACATACAATCAAAGTTTCTCTCCCTTTCTTTCTCCCTCCCCTCCTCTCTCTCTAAAAATAAATAAATAAAATCAAAAAGAGAAAGAAAAGGGAAATGGTGAGGTCATAGGTAATTTTAAACCATAATAGCAAATTAAAATCAACCACTACTGGCATTGGGACATTTCATCATTTGAAATAAGAACCTCACCAATCAGAAACTTTCCCATGAGTATTTGCTGATATCTGAAACTGTGAATTCAGGGGTAGAGATGAGAAAAAGCAGGGAATCAGTAGATCTAAACCCCTTTTCTATGCCTCTAATGTCCAACCTCTAATGTACATCTTAGTTAAACTCAGGAAAATTGATTTCATCTCATGTATTTTGAATTTGCAGAATTCTACTTTTACTTGTTTTCTCTCCTTACAGGTGCTCATTTGACTGTGCTCAAAGTTTAGTGTTTTGTAAAATAGTGTCACTTGATGTTGGGACAAGAAAGAGGCTGAAGAACTAAAGCTAGCTCTGCTTTCCTATAAGGAATCAATATGGGAAACAAAGCGAAAAGTATTATTGTGAGACAAAGCAGCAAATATTCAAGACCCTTCAAAAGAGAAAAAGTCCAGTATGATTGCATGGAAAACCTTAAAATGGAGGATAACCACTGAGATATTCTCTAGACTTCTATAAGGGATCCTTATTAGAAGTTATACTATTGTACTATTAATCAGAAGACTTTTGGTATAATAGTATGAGCGTAGGTGACTTCTGATTAAACTTGGTGATTTGAACAAATGTATTTTTTCCTTCTTGTAACCCTATTAATGTGATAATTAAGTAATAAGAAAGGAGAAGAGATAGCAGTAGCCCATGAACAACATTGAACTTTTGGCCCTGGCTGGTGTAGCTCAGTGAATTGAGCGCGGGCTGGAAACCAAAGGGTTGCTGGTTCAATTCCCAGTCAGGGCACATGCCTGGGTTGCAGGCCAGGTTCCCAGTGAGGGCCATGTGAGAGGCAACCATACATTGCTGTTTCTCTCCCTCTCTTTCTCCCTCCCTTCTCCTCTCTCTAAAAATAAAAATAAAATCTTAAAAAAAAAATAAAGTCTTCCTATACCTTAAAAATAAAAAACAACAACATTAAACTTTTGGAGAAGGGAAATGAAAAGGAAGTGTAAATAGACTTGAAAAGGCAAAAACCAGTGCTTAAAGTGAGTGGTGTCCTAAGAAACAAGCTAAGAATTATTACTATAGAACCATCAAAAAGCTCAGAAACTAAAATTCCAGGTTCTTGTAAAGGCTGGTGAAGTAATGAGGCTAAAAATAGATTGTGTGACGTCCATGTAGAGAGTTGTTGGACTAGGAAGCCCCCTCTCCTATTGCATCACACCCAGTAACTGTACTTCCTCCACTACACAGATGTATTTGCAGAAAGATGAACCAAAGAAACACCAGACTGTGGGACACCAAGCACAGCAGAGTGCAGGGGAGAAGAGCCATATTGAAAATAGAACAATTAAATGAAAGTTTATACCTTGAATAGTGAATCTCTCAGTCCCCTTCTCCTGTTCCAAGAATGCTTGTAGGCAATTGCAAAATTCTTCTCTAGAGAAACAGAAGGATTCCAGAGAGGAGAACAACTATAGATAACTGACATTGGGATATTCCCACAATGAAACATTCAAGTTTCAGGATATAAGAAAGCCTACTGGGTATCATCACACAGCCCAATCCCAAAGCTTCCAATCAGCTTTTTGATGCTCTTTTAAATATTAACAGATGAAAAGGGTGACTACATATCTGTAGGACCTCCAACAAGAAAGACAGAGTCCAAAACTAACAGGTAAAAGGCTTTCAGAAAGAACAGAAGCAATGCAAGGGAAGTAGAAAGCATTTTAAAGACTCAGAAAGAAAATGTTAAATCCATGAAATAAAATCAGCATTGTGTTTCAAAAAATACAATAAAACAAAATAAATACACATACACAGAGAAAAAATAAGTCATGGAATAAAAAAATGCTATTGTTGAAAAAATAATCAATAGAATAAGTGAAAGATACATGAGAAAAACTCTCCAAGAAAGGAGAACCAAAAGACAGAAGGTAAGGGGAACGAATAGAAGAGAAAAAGTATAAAATTCAGAGGATGAAAGAAATTATGTGGACTCTAACTAATAAGAACTCCAGAAAAAGAGAACAGAAAAAAAATACAGAAAAGGAAACTACAAAGAAATAATTCATGAAATTGTATAGACTTGAAGGGTATGACTCTCAAGATTGAAAAAGTACACCAGCTTCCTGGTACAATGACCGAAAAATGATTCACGTCAATACACATCACCACTGAATTTCAAAAATCAGGAATATAGAGAGAAGACCAAAGCAAACAAAAGACAAAATATCTCACATAGAAAGACTATAGAACAAGCTTTTTAAAAAAGAAACAAACAAAAATAGGTCAAATATAAAGGATCAGAAATCAAAGAGCTCTTTGCAAAGAGATGCCTACAGCTAACACCATACTTAGTGAGGAAATGCTGGAAGATTGCCCCTAAGATCAATAATAAAACAAGAACGCCTACCCTCACTGCATCTCTTTTCCACTGTACTGGAAGCTGTAGCTAGTACAGTAAAATAAGAAAAAAAATCCAGATTAGAAAGAAAGAAGTTAAAATGTCTTTATTTGCTGATGATAGGATGGTCTTTGTCAAACATCTTACAGAAGTTACCAAAATAAAAAAACAAAAACCCAAACCTACCAGAACGTACTAAGAATTTTGCAGTTACAAGATACAAGGTCAAAATTCAAAAATCAATAATTTTACAAATAAGCAAAGAACAATTAGAAACTGAAATTCAGAAAACAGCATCACTTACAGTAGCATAACCAAATATGAAATAGTTTGAAATAAATGTGACAGAAGGTGTGCAAGAGCTGTACACTGAAAACTATAAAGCATCGCTAAGCAAAATTAAAGAAGATTTAAATAAGTGGAGAAATATAACATGCTGATGAACCAGATGATGTACTATTGTTAGCAATTCTTGCAAAATTCATCTATATATTTCATAAAATCCTACTTATAATTGCAGGCTTTTAAAAAAATTACAAGTTTATTCTAAAATGTATAGGGAAATCAAAGGGCATACCATAGATGAGTCAAAACAATTTTGAAAAAGAAAAAAAGTTGGAGAATTTACACTACCTGTTTTCAAGGTTGATTGTAAAAATGTGTGATATTGATATGATCTATTGATATGACCAACAGATCAATGTAGCAGAACGACAAGTACGAAAGTAGACCCACACAAACATGGGTAATTGATTTTTGTAAAGTCTCCAAAGCAACTTAATGGGGAAAAATATTTCCAAAAAGTGATACTAAAACAATTGAGTACCCATATGCAAAATATGTTAACACTTATCTCAAACTACATACAAAAGTTAATTCGAAATGCATCACAGACCTAAACATGAGAGCTAAAACTAGAATGTAAGAACACTGTCTAACAGAACTTCTGTCATGATGGAAATATTCTTTGTACTGTCCAAGATGATACCCACTAGCCACACGTGCCAAATGAGTTCTTGAAATGTGGTTAGTGTGGTTGAGAAAGTTTAAATTTTAATTTGATGTGATTTAATGTTAAATTTAAATAGCCATGTGTGGCTAGCAGCTATTACATGGACATCACATTTCTGGAAGGAATCACAGGAGAAAATCTTAGCAACCTTCAGTTTGACAAAAATTACAAAAATTCCTTAAATTCAATATAAAATGCATGAGCTATAGAAGAAAAATGATACCAATAAATCAGACTTTATCAAAATTAAAACTTTTAAATAGACAGTGTTAAGTAGATGAAAAGGCAAGCCACAGATGGGAGATATTTGCCAAACAGCTGACTTGTATATCCACTATGTATCAATAACTCTAAAAACACAATAATACAAAAAATAGTAAATATGAACAGACATTTCTCCAAAGAAGATATATAGGTGGATAGCTAATAAGCACATGAAAAGATGCTCAGTGTGACTCATCATTAGGGAAAAGCAAATTACAACTACAATGAGGTACCACAGCACCCTCAGTAGTATGGCTGAAATTATAAAGCAAATGCTGTGGATGTGGAGTAACTGGAACTCTCATACACTGCTGGTGGGAATGCAATATAGTACACACACTTTGAAAAACAGTTCTGCAACTTCTGAAATATTTAAACATATACCTACCATATGATACGGCCATTCCACTCCTAGGTATTTAGCCTAGAGAAATAAAAACATATGTCCATACATGGGCTTGTACATAAAACCATGATAGCCAAAAACAAGAAACAAATACCGATCAAGAGGTGAATAAACAAACTGTAGTATATTCATACAGTGCAACACTACTCAGCAATAAAAGGAGAAACCTACTGAGACATACTAGAACATAGATGAACCTTGAAACAGTTATGCCGAGTGGAAAAAGCTAGTGGAAAAAGAGTATATGTTATACATTTCCATTTATATAAAATTCTAGAAAATGAAAACAAAACCATAATGACAAAAAGCAGATTAGTAGTTACCTATGGGCAGAGAGGGCAAGAGAGAGAGAGTTTGCAAAGAGGATAAGAAAACTTTTGGGGTGACAGATATGCTCATTATCAGAACTATGGTTATATACATTTGTCAAAGGAATTGAATTAAATATAGTTTGTTGCATATAAAGTATCCCTCAGTAAACTATTTTCTTAGAAATAGTATAGACCACTCAAGAGCAACATAGTGAGTTAGATGAAAATCTCAAAGGTAGGTTATTTTTTACCTAGAATCCTATACCTAGCTAAACTACCACTCCAGTGCTATACAGCCTACTTATCAAAACAAGGGAATAAATCAAGCAAGAGGGAAAATACGAGATCCAGAAAATGGGAGAATTACACGCAATAAAGAGAAAGTGAAGAGAGATGATAACTATGTGAAAATCTTCAGAGAAACCCATCCAGTTTAGAGCATGTGGACAGAGGGCTCCAGTAGGAACGGCTCCAGGAAGATATTGAATTTACAAATTACCGATGTGCTTAATATTGCAGCAAATAATATCAAAGGTGTTTATAACACTGATATAGACTATGGAAGTATTTGTTATGGGAGCAGAAAAACCTCAGAAAGTGAACCAGGACGCTCACAAAACGAGACTATTAATGCCCTCACTGGTGTGGCTCAGTTGGTTGGGTGTCGTCCTGCAAACCAAAAGATTGTAGCTTCGATTCCCCATCCAGGGCACATGCCTGGGTTGTGGTTTCAGTTCCCTGGACAGGGGGCGTGTAAGAGGCCACTGATCAATGCTTCTATCCCTCTCCTTCTCCCTCCCCTCCTTTCTCTCTGAAAATAAATAAATAAAATCTTGTAAAAAACAAGACTATTAATAACTTCAGGGAAAATGAAGTTTTGCAAAAAAGGATATATACTCATTCATAGTTACCACTAGACTCAGCCACAGACAGAACTGCCGTGTTCAGACTAAGGTATACACTGAATATTGATTTAACAAAGAACAATGATATACCTACTTTGGGAAAGAGGGGAGTTGGGAAGAATGTAAAAGAATATAAAAGCTTTGTAGTCTCTGATGAATAAGGCCTAAATATCTAAAATTAATAAATCAAGAATGAGAAAGATGAAATTTTCATTCAGAAATGTGGAAATGAATAGAGAGGAAAATAGACAAAAGGTATAACAAGTTACTGCTAGGGAATGGGACTAAGAGATGAGGACGGATGAGACAAGGGGGGATATTTTCCTTATAAACCTTAAATACTGTTTGCTTAAGCAAATATCCAGCAAAACTGTAGAGCGTGTAAACAGATCAGTGATTTCCTAGGGGCTAGGAAGGGAGGGAGGACGAATAGGTGGGACGCATGGTATATTTAGGGCAATGAGACTACTCTATATGATACTATCATAGTGGATAATGTTATTAGGCATTTGTCCGAACTCAGAGAATGTATAACACCAAGAGTGAACCCTGATGCAAACTGTGGATTCTGGGTGAAAACAATGTGTCCCTGCAGGTTCATCAATTTTTATGAATGTTCCATGCTAGAGGGAGTGTTGATAGTGAGGGAGTTTGGAGGGATGGATGGGGGCAAGAAAGTGCAGGGAAATCTCTGTACTTTCTACTCAATAGTGCTGTGAACATAAAACTGCTCTAAAACTAAAGTCTATTAAAATACTCATATGTATTACATTAATTATAAACATTAGAATCTGTCAGTTCCAGATTTTAATCCTGAAGTTTTCACTCATTAATGGTATGCCCCTTGGTATATTACTTAATCTCTCAGTTTCTATAAAAAGGAGGAATCATTATACTTATAATTCGGATGTGTGGTAAAGGTTAAATGAGATTATATATATAAACTATAGTAGTGATCAATCTCTTTATATGTCCTAGTCTTCTCAAAGAGATAAAGATGAATTGCAAAGATGCACTGAATATAGCAACATAAATTGAATTAAAAATAAATGAGGAAAATAAAGCCAAGTCTGGCACCCAGGAGTGTTCGGTTTTCCTTCTGTGGTTAATGCAAGATGTTCAGGACAAATATCATGAGTCCTGTGCTCACTGTGCACTTCCTTAATGTGGCTACAAAGAGTCTTCTCTGTTTTCCTGCAGCTTCTGCCTCCTGTGCTGTTATATAGACGGTGAGATCAAGGTGGACTCCAAGCCGGTCTGAGGGTCCTGACAGGTTTTATTAAAAGGTCCTGTTTACAAATTGGTTTAGGGCATCATTGCACATAGAATATTTGAAAGATCACAAAAAACTAAACTTTTAATTTTCTAGTAGGGACCTCAGAATGGGCAGTGTTTATTACTAGGCAAGAGCCTTTATTAGTGCCATAATTTACAAAGTGAATGTTTTGGCTTGAAAGCTGTTCCCCAAGAAGATGTTGAAGTCCTAACCCCATTATGCGATTTTTTTTTTGAAATATAATCTATGAAGATAATCAAGCTAAGATGAGGGCAGTAGAGTGGACCCTAATGCAATATGCCATGTCCATATGAAAAGAGTAAATTTAAACAAAAACATATACAGGGAAAACTCTACATGAAGATTAGGGCAGAGACTGGGGATGCTTCTGCAAGCCAAGAAATGTCTGCTGCTCCAAACGCCCCAAACCTGGGGGTCAGGCCTGGACCAGATTCCCTCAGGGCCTCAGGGCGGACCAGCCCTGAGGACACCTTGATCTCAGACTTCCGGGATCCAGAACTGTGAGAAAACAAACTTCTCTTGTTTTAAGTCACCCAGTCTGTGGCATTGTGTTATGGCAACCCCAGGTAACTGCTACGACAAGGGACTGTTTCGTACACACAGGCAGGATGAAAAGTCTCCTTAAAAGAACTCTGTGCAGGCGTAGGCAGAGGATGTGATCCTTCATGTTTGTGCCCAGTCTGTGACCCAGGCCTTCACTTCGCGACAGTACAGGACACACAGCACCGCTCTGGAGCGCGGTGGCTTCCCTGCCAAGCTCCCGGGTGTGTGAGTGCACATGTTAGTATCTTACCATCTCTAACTCCTTCTGAGTTGCATGCATTTATACTTCATTATGTTAGTCTGTGTAAGTTATTAATGTAAAAACTTTCTTCTTATTTAAAAATAAGGCATTTATATTAGTCTTTCAAAATGAGAAAACTACAGAAAGTGTACTCTCAGTTTTTTAAAAATGTGAAATTTGGATAACAAGCCAAATTATCCAATTAGTAAGGGAAATTATGTTAAATTCTTAAAATAATTAAACATTTACTTTATCACCCAAAATAAATACATCACCTGTAGTAACTATTTGCAGAAAAATAGGATTATATTTAAAGTCACAGCTTAAATTAAATAATGCCATTGTATTGACATAATATAAACAAAATAGATAATTGTAAATCAGTTTATAAGCTACAAGTTCAATATCAATTTTAATCATATACATTTTACCATACCCTTAGTGTCCCAGTAAACTTTTTAGGTCAAAAGAAATAACTAATAGTTCTGTTTCTTAAGTAGCTATGTCTAAACAACAATATATATGGGGCAACCCTCCAAAATCAGGAAATATCTTCTGGAGGGTGGGCCCCTTTTAGTGCAGGCTTCCCTCACTAGGTGAGTGTTCTAGGAACCTGTCTGCATCAGTGCACCAACTGGCATTGTTGTGAGAGGCTGCGTTCGGCTTCAGTGAATTTTTTTGAAGCCCCTTTCAACATGTTTGCCCATTTCACAGTGTGTGATTTACAAGCACACCTGCCCACACCATGCTGAGTGTTCCACAGTTTTTGACCAAAAATGGCATCACCCCTGTGCCACACACTCCCTATTCACCTGATCTTGCCCTGAGTGACTTTTTTTTATTTCCCCAGGTGAAAAAGTCCCCGAAAGGGAAATGTTTTGCCAATGGGGAAGAGGTGAAACAAAAAACAGCAGAAGCACTAAAAGGCATCAAAATTGATGAGTTCAAACACTGTTTTGAGCAGTGGAAAAAACGCCTAGATAGGGGTATTGCATTGAGTGGAGAGTACATTGAAGGTGACTGAAGTTTAAACATGTAAGAATAAATATGCAATTTTTTAATTAAAAAATCCAATTTTGGAATATATAGCTATCCTAATAATTGAGCAGTGATTTATAAAAATTACGGAAATGGAATGAAAAAATAATTCCTTCACTCCATCCCCTGACCAACCCACATGCCTAATCAGTGGCTTGTGTGTTGGGCACCACACAGCTTCTGCAGCCTCACACCAAGACTGGATCCCCACACCTCAGTTCCTCATCCACGTCACTCTTCCCACAGGAATTGACTTTGACACCGCAACGGCCAACAAACCGGCTTCACGAAGGTACGATGGCATCAGGAGGGACTTAGGTACAAGTGAATGTTGAGATCTCGAACTACGTGTCTTCAAGTGTAGCTCACACGGTATCTGAACAAACACCTAGCATTGTGTTTCCCTCAAAATTAAAAATATCCTAAGCTATCCTTCTGAGTTTCGAGGGGCCCTGGGGCGCCTCAGCTCCCAGTTCTGGAAACGACAGAAACAGGGGACAAAATTGAGACAGTTCCTTTGGCTGCCCTGCCACCCAAAGTAGGTGTCCATTTGCCTTACTTTGCACAGCTCTGACACCCCCGTCATTCTAATGATAAGAAATCAATGTCCAGTTTTGTACTTTGAAACATGTAAGCAAGGTATGCGATCTAATTCATATACAAGAAGGAGTGTTCCAAAGAAGGATAATAAAGCAGGCGTCTGAAGACACATCCGGCTGGGCCTAGTGATCAACCTAGTTCCACAGCAAGGTGGAACGAGGCCTTAAGATTTGCCTCCCGGAAGTCCCCTCCTAGGCTCCTGGACAGGTCTATGGTTATAGTCGGAGGAGGCAAACTCCCAGCCTGCAGCTCCTCGTACACCTGCCCCACGGTTCTCATTCTGTGTGTAAAGAGCAGCTGCCTTTTCCCTGCCTGGCTCCCTCTTTTCTATGAGGCTTGGACCAGATGTCTTTTCCCTCATAGTTTTGAGAGGAAAAGCTTTTCTTGAAATAAGTGAAACCTCACCCCATGATACAATGTGATACAATACACTATTACAGGATACAACATAACACAACAAAATACAATGATGGTAGCACTTCACTTGATAAATAAGCATTTCCTGTACCACAGTAACGTGCCAAATTGCGTAGTAGGTCTTGGAGAATTCAGAGTGGAAAAACAAGCCCCCCCGGCCTCAACAGTCACTCAGTCTGATGTTTCCGTGATACAAACACGCGAGTCCTTCACTCTTACAGAGCCTCTGGTAGCCAAGCGTCACGCCACAGGAGAAACGAGTCCTGCGCCCCGCTCTCAGGACTGGACTTTGCTTTCGCGATCTCCTTAATAACCACCGGAACGACAGCCATGAAAGCACTAGTGCCCCCACTGTGCTGTGCCAAGGACTGTGCTAAGCCCCTGAGGTGCTTTCTCTTCTTCGCACCAATAGGTGACGTTAACTCAGAAAAGGGGGCGGGGCTACCCTGCACCTGGGGGTGTGGGCGGGGCTTCCCGAGGGTTGGAGGTGGGGAAGCAGGCAGCCCTTCTCTGTACCTGTTCCCTGATCTCCAGCTCCTTACCAGTAAGCTAAGGTCCTTGCCTCTGCCCTGCTTCCCGATTGAATTCAGTAAACAGTTGTTGTCAGGTGCCTGGAACTGTGTTGATGTTTGATAACAAAATTTTTTTAAAATAAAATAGAATCGAGCCGGAGTTTCTGTTCTCCAGGAGGCTTGGTTCAGTGTGTTAGTTCGCATGTGCTGTCTGCGGAGGCACCTCTACTCCTGTAGAACATGATTTTAGCAAGGGAAAGCTTTCACCTATATGAACCTGAGAGTGGTCAAGGTTCCCAGCAGGCACTGCAAGGGGAAGCTTGAAGGCTAACCCTTCGGTGGTTGTTAAGTTAAAAAAAAAAAATCCTAAAGTGAAGACTTCACCTTAAAATGTTCTTGTAAATCTTCTATTTTCTTCAAACCTAATTTAATAGAATCATAACTGCTTCAGATTCGGTTAACACTTAAGCTGTTCAAATTAGATTGAACTTGTAGCTTATAGATTGATTTAAAATGACCTATTTTTAATGCAAATGCATGATTAAATTTGAGCTGTGACTTTAACTACAATTTTAGTTTTCTGCAAATAGTTACTACAGGTTATAAATTCATTTTGGATAATAAAGTATGGTTTAATTATTTTAAGCTTTTTATGTAATTTCCCTTAGTAAGTGCATAATTTAGTTTGTTATCCAAATTTTATAGTATTTTAAAATTTTGAATATATTTCTAGCAGTATTCTCAGTTTGAAAGACTAATATAAATGATTTATTTGTATATCTTTAAATAAACAAGAAAGGTTTTACATTAACATCTTACTGAAATTAACATAATCAGATTTAAATCCATGCAACTCAGAGAGAATTACAGACAGTGAAATACTAGCATACACACTGATATGCCAAGGAACTGCTAAAATGTGTTCATTAGCTTTTTGTCTATTTTGCTTGTAAAGGCTCCCAGCACCAGGATTTCTACCAACTTTCTAAAAAGATGCTTTGCCTATTGGTTTTGACCACGAGTGAGGCAGCTTCAGGACTCACCTTAGATTTTCTGTCTCCATTTCATTTCATTAACCCTACCATAAACAGCTCTGTTCCGGTAAGTCCTTTCTTTGTTTCTGAGTACAAGATTTTCTTTCCTCTGTGTAAATCATATGGTGACAAATGCCTATAGTTCTGGATGCTCTGGGCAACATACGAGGAACGTGCATGTGATAATAATAGCAGCAATGGGGTTTATAATACATTATAATAATCAAAACCAGAATTTAAGAAACTCTGCCTTTACCACTATTCATGGTGCCTGGTTATTTGGATTGACATTCTTATCCATTAAAATTATGAATGATTTAGTCAATGTAGACAATGTCATTTTCTCCAGAAAGCTTTAGTTAAAATGCATAGATTATCAAATTTCTTGAATGATGCCTTGTGTCCTGAAACTAAAAGCCATATTAGAATTATATTATCAGCTGAGTTTGATTCTTTATATAGAATATTTTCTTTCATATCCTATTTAAAACTTATCTTCTCACATGCTACTCAAATAGATACTAACTTCTTCCATGACCATACCTTAATCTAGATTTGTATCTATAAATATAATGAATGCTGTTTCTATTATGACTGGCAGTAAAAGTAACATCCATAATGTGGAATTGTGTGCTTTCTAGATAGAATATTGCTGATACATATTAGCTTATTCTTTTAAAAAAAATTTCTTTATTTATTTTTAGACAGATGGGAAGGGAAGGAGAAAGAGAGGAAGAGAAACACTGATGTGTGAGAGAGTCATCAATCAGCTGGCAACTCAGGCATGTGCCCTGACGTGGAATCGAATTGGCGACCTTCCGTTTTGCAGGCTGGCACTGAATCCATTGAGCTACACCAGGCAGGGCCAAATTAGTTTATTCTGTTTAAAATGGTAGTCCCCTGTATTTGTACAATCTCTTCCTCTTAAAGACATTTAAAGTACTTAGTACATCGAGGATTTTTTTTTTAATTTTACAAGATAGTTCCATTTTACAGATTACAATATTAAGAAACTTGATAGCTAAATAATATAGTATTATGATTATAATTATAATCTAGTTGACTAAACCAACTTATTCCATCTCATGAGCACTATTAAATGCCCTTCTACTTTTCCAGGGCAATTAAAATAACTCTCAACTAATTGATGTGAGTGTTTGGCCCATATTGCATTCACAAGGGCTGTACAGATTTAGTCTACATAAATACAAATTAGTTTGATAAAATTAGAAATTAATAAGGCACAACATGAGACTTTGTTTAGGCCCTTTAACTGTCCATTCTTTACAGCAAAGACATGTGGGTGGCCTATGTTCCTTGTGTTTCACCTTGACCGCACCCATGAGAGGCAGGATGCATTTATAGGTAGCTAGAACAACCAGTCAGAAACTGGAAAATGAGACAAGTCAGTCCTTGCTGTTTATGAGATTCTAATAACCCAGCTTAATTTCTTTTCTTCTGAAACTAATTTAATTTTTTTCAAAAATCATCTATTGAACAGTTAGAGAGCACTTTATACATACCAAATTGTTCAAATTTAAATGATCTAGACACAGTCTTAGCAGCAATTGGGCCCATCTGCTAACATGGATTTTTCCAAGGGTCAAGCGGGACCTTGCCTCAGCATCTTTGAGAAAAACCTGCTTAAGAAGGTGCAGATTCTCGAGTCCCACGGACATCAGAGTCAGCATGTCAGGGGCACTGGGTCTGAGAAATGGGTTGCTAACAGACTCCCCTGGTGTTCTATGTACCTTGAAGGTGAGAAACCACTGTCCTGGTGAATCTCTACGTCTTTGCCAACTCAGAGCCAAACTGGCACAGTTATTCATTGAAAAACAAAGCAGTTATCATATGTACTCTGTTCAAATTTATATTACGATCTTCACTGATGCACAAAAAAATATAGTCTGCACGCCTCATGAGAAGATTCTCCATAGTGTCAGAGCAGACCCAGGACATGTCAGCTTCCAGCCGAGCTTGCACTTTCTCTGAGAAGCCTTCTCCGGCTTCTCTGCATTGAGCACAAATGATCAGTGTGCATGTGGCATGTGTTTCTGTCCCACAACTGTCCACCTCAATACCACACCCGTGTGACAGTAAGTTTCACCTACTGGGCAGTGAGCCCCATCGGGTTGACCTTTGCATCCTCAGCATCTGGGAACAGGCCACACACAACACACACACTCATATAATGACGTAAACATACAATGCGCTCATAATAAAGGCTTGATGAGCAGACGAATGAATGAATGAAAGAATGTGATGATTGTCAGGTAACTCTAAAGGGAAACTGTTATCAGTATGGATGAATGTGGATATTGGTTTGTGCGATTACCATTATTTCCCATGTAGGTCAAATTTGGCACTTAATGCCACGATTCTCCTTTTCACCCCTGCCTGAGCTGACACAGTCAAATGACCATTTATCGAGGGCCTACTGTTTGCTGGACACAGCATACACCTTAGCTCTTTAATCCTGACTGTATTCTTCTAAAGTTGGTTTTGTTTCTGGTTTTGCATATGAAAGAAATGAACTCAGAGTTGAAAGGACATTTGCCCAAGGACAGGGAGTCGGTCTGTGACAAGCCAGGACTTCACTGCAGTTCTGCTTTCCTCCGATTCTCACATTCCTTCCCATGCTGCTGTACTGCCATCCAACAAAGACTAGAAATAAATACAACATTGACTAACTCTTCATATTGATTCTTCCTTTTCTTTGAGCATAGATATGTCATTTCTCTGTGAGGTAAAAATGCAAATAAAGCATTTTTTTTTCAAGGATAAACTTCACTCTTCAGTTCAATCTCTAATACAAAGAACAAAGCCGCTGCTTCTCCATCTATGTGGATGCTCATGTTAAATTTGCTGTTCAAGTTTGGGCTTTTTTCATGACTGAAATTTCCCCCTCATGGCTTGGATTATTTAAAAGAGTGAAGTTTCTAAATCCTTTCCCAGGTTGAAACATGCTCACCTGGATTTTCATCTATTCTGTTACTTAGAAATAAAAAAATAGAAATAAGTTGGCAACTGCTTGAATTTCTTCAGGCGGATCTTGACAATGCTACTAGACTGCTTACAGGTTTCCTGTACCTATAAGGTGCTCTGCCCTATACATTCCGGCGCGCATCACGTGAAATCCTGGGTCAGTCCTTTAGATGTCGAAGACTCTCGTTTTCACATCTCACAAGTGCGCGGGACAGACACCGAGTGCTGTTGCTGCCACTAGATAGCATCTCTAGTGAGCATTTCGGGGGTGCTCAGAGAGAAAACAATGTCTGGGTGATAACTCTTGTCAGTCTCCCCATTGTCAAACCCAATCTCACATTCCTCCACACTCTCACAATATTTCCCCACTGGGAACATGCCTGACATTGCAATTTCTCAAAACTGCAGCTCTGCAGTGAATGCCTAATTCCTGAAACTGCAAAATCTAACAAAAGCTGATTTTTTCCACTGATTTGACTGGCTGACTATTTCCAGGCTTTGCATGTGATGACCTGCTGTTCTTCACAAACAACATCTTTAATGCACCCACATAGTTGTTCTGAAGTGGCTGCGGCAATTAAGTCCTTGGGGGCTGCCTGCGGGGCATTCGGAGTTACTACAATGTCCAGAGTTTCAGCCACAGACAAGTTTTCCTCATAGGTTACATTTAGCGATTCACGGAGTAGCAATCTGTTACTTGCTTGGGAACCCAGAACCGTTGGCCACCGTAGCAGGCCAGTGTCACCAGGGTAGGCTATGCGGATGTGTCCATTCACTTGGAGCTACTTGTTTTGTGTTTTAAAAATTTCTCTCTCTCTCTCCCTGTCCCCCATGTTGGTTGGTTTATATAGAAAAAGCCAATTTAGAGGAAAATATGGCAATCTTGGTTTTTTATTATTAAAATTGATTATCTTTTTCTATCTTTGGATAAATCTATTGTTTGGGGTTTTTATCTGTTTTTCATATTTGTTAAAACTCTTGATGGCGTTATTTCAGCACAGATTCCCAACCTGACGACTAAGGAAGATACACGTATCCACTTTCCCTCCGTCTTCCCTGACCACTCCCCACATCCTTCACCGCAAACTCCAGTTTTTATTACTTTTCGGAGGAGCCTGATGAACCACGCCATGGTTTAAAAACCAAGTTAGGGCTTCATGCCTCTACCCGGACAGAGCATGAAGTCTACAGACAGCCTTAAAGCACGCATTTTACCCCCACCCCCGCACTGTCGCACGCACAGACCGAGTTTGCAAAAATCCAAGTGAGGCCAGGGTCCCTGGAGAGCCCAGTGAAGACGCAGAACGCAGAGCGACCGAGGACCTAGTTTTAGTGCTGGCTGCTCAGGGCAGTGAGATTGCTCTGGATAAGAGCGTCCACGCAGAAAGCCCACGGTCTCCCCAGGTTCCCTCGGAGGAGCCGCCGGAAGACGGCCCAGGAAATGGGAGATGCAGGCGCTCCAGTGAAAGGAATTCTGATGGACAACTATTCCCGCCCTGTAGGGCTCCAAGTCCACACCGCGCGGACTCACGCCCCCCCCCCCCGCGCGCCCCACCCCGCCCCGCGCTGGCCCCTGGTGCAGGCTTGGGCCGGAGCTCCGGGTCTGTCCCTCTCCCCGCCGCCCCTACTTGCTTAGCCCCGGGGCACGGGTGTTCCCATCTCTCCCTCGCCCTGCCCAGCCCTGGGGTGCCCTCTCCGCCATCCGCGCGCCCCTCCATCGGCTCCGCAGCCTGGGCCGCCCGGCCTCCCCTCCCCCTCCTTTCTCCCACTTGTTGCAGCCCGGCCGGGAGACGGGCTTGTTCCGCTGGCTGATTGTGAAAGGGTTTGACTTGCCGCTGACCCCGGGTCAGGACTTTCTCTCTACTAATCCTGCCCTCTTTAAACACAAAACACTCTGCCCGCTTCCCTAGCATCAGTCATCTTAATCCCCCCGCGGCTGACACCCGCCCGGCCTCTGAGTCCAGGCTGCACCCAAGCGAGTTGGGGGCGGACGCCTGGGCCGCAGGCTCCAAAAAGGTGCCCGGGGAACCCCAGGCCCCTCCCGCGCGGAGCTCGTGGGGACGCAGCCGAGGGAAGGTTGGTGACGGGCAGCTCCCTGGTACCTGCGGACCCTGGCCCGAGACTCAGAGGGAGTGTCCTAGGGCTTCCGCTGGGAGCCCCAGGGGCCGGGTCTCCAGCCTCGCGGGAGACTGAGGCGGCGAGTCGGGACAAAGGGAAGGCAGGCCGGAGCCGTGGAGAAGGGGAAAGGAAGATGCTGGAGTCACCGAAGGGAGGAAGGGCGAGGAGAAGGAAATAAAGGAGAAGCGAATGGATAACACGACTGGAAGGGGAAGCCAGGAGTGTGGAAAGTAAAATAATTGAGCGGGATGAGAAGCGAAGGGCAGGAAATCGCCCACTGTTCGGGGCTTAACTGTGAACAGAGCCAGGGAAGGGCGCAGTTGAGAAGCCGGGGGTTGGGTGCGGGGAGGAGGATGGCGGCTGCCCCCGCGGGGAGGGGACCCAGGACGGATCCTGGGCGCAGGACGCCGCCCGCCTTCGAGCCTGTTGGGTTCCCGGGGGCGGGCGAAGCGGGGGCCGGGCGGGTGCGCAGCTGGAGAAGAAGGGCCGGGAGGATGGAGGCAGGGAGAGAGGGAGGAGGAGCAGGAAGGGAGGCAAAGGAAGGAAAGGGGGGGGGGGCAATGAGCTTTGCACCCCGCGTCGCGCTGGGGAAGCGGGGCCGAGGGCCGGGAGCTGAGGGCGAAGATGAAGGTCCCCGCTCGCCCACGTCCGGGGCCCGGCGCCCCGCGCTCGCACCCGCCGGCCCACGCTGGGCCCTCTCGCCCTCTGACCCTGCAGGACTTGGGGAGCGGCGGGAACAGGGCCCACCTTCCTGGGCTCCTCGCCCCTGGGAGCCCGCGTCCCTCTCGCCCCTCCCATTCTGGCCCGGCCTTTCAATCCCGCCAAACAGTCACGCAGGAGAAAGAGCTGCGCCAAGGCCAAGTCTGCTTTTCACTTGAAGTTTCCAAGGAATCAAACCTATTATTACATTCTGCTACCGACGTCTCCGGAGCCTCGGCTCCGCCGGCCGGGCGGGAGCGGGGGCGGGAGCGCTGGGGGGCCGGGAGACGCCTGCGGGTGCTGGCGCCCAGGCCGCCCTGGAGCGCGCTTTCCAGGGCCGCTGCGGGAGATGGGTTTCTCGAATTAACCAGAATTTTCCAGAGACAGAAATCTGCGTTGCCCAGTCTTTGTCGGGGAAATGAAATGCGTGAATATGCGTGCTATTCTTCTCCCACATGCACGATTTTAATAGACCTATCAGTCACGCTACCCGACACGCATCTGCAGAGCAGGCGCGCAGGACCCGCTACTGGGTTTAAAATGAATTCATTTCACCTACCCACTGGCGGGGGTCTTCGGCAGGGGGTAGGGGGTGGAGGGTGGTTCAAACTCTTAACAGCAATAATAACGACAGAGGCCAAAGAGTTGCTTTTTGCTGTTGTTGTTTTAAGGCGAGGTTGGCGGTGGGTAGAGACGCGGGAGAAAAAACTCACACGCAAATCCCGCTGCCCACAGCTGGGAGAACTGGGCCGCGCTCACAACTCCCGCAGCCGTTCCCGCAGGAAGTTGTGCAAACTTCGCACGAGGCCCCCCGAATAGCCCCGAGAGCGTTCTCCACACGTTTTCAGACAAAAGGGAAATAAGCCACAGAAACACCGCTCCGTGATTTGGGAAGTGACAGGAGCCGCCATCTAATAATTAACATCATATAATATTTCATTTCGCGAATACGATGTGGAGTGCCTTGGCAGTAACCGAACTCGCAGCTCGGTGCTCTAGCGGCATAAATCCACGAATTTAAATTGTAGAAACGCTGCTGGAGTGATAGGATCTCACCCGCCACAGAGGAATCCTAGCTAATCTCAGCTCCCCCCACCCCATATTGTTTTAAAAAGGAGTCATTAAAGAATTTCTTATCCATGTCGTCCAACCAGCAACACATATTTGCTGAATTTCAGGAATTCTTATTTTAAGATCTCCCTGGGTTTTTAATAAAGTAACTCGGGGCACCTGCATTGACTGCTTCAGCTGACTTTGTATGAGGCACTTAAGGGAAAACACCAAACTCTAAGGCCACCTTCCGGGAAATTAAGGGGCAGTTCTGCCTGGAGTTCCTGGCGTACTCCTAAACTTTCTCTGTCTGAAACATTTCAAGTGTGAGCCACATCACTAGTGTGTGTGATAAGGTAAGACTGAGATGCCAGTACTTGAGAATACATGCAAACGTGGGCTTACACTTCACGTGAGCATGGCCACACATCTGCCTGCCACTTCAGTAAGCGCAGGGAGAGGCTGCGGTTGGGAGTTAGGAAAAGACTAGGGATGGTCCATTTAACTCTGCATATTTCAGAGTAAACGTGGTCTGGCTCTTCAAATGGCTGGCGAGTTAACAGAGCATCACAGAAACTCCCACAGCATCTCCCCCAGAGGGGACTGTGTGTGACATTTACTCCCAGACCATCTCATGGCTGTTCCGCTTTAGCAACCCAGATGCATCCAAACACTTTTAGGAAACACCGTTTCACAAAGGGTCAGATTGCTAAAGCAGAAGGAGGGGGAGCTTTATTATCTTGTTTGGAAGAAACAGCCGACTTCTTTTTTGAAAATTTTGCAATCAATCTAAGGAAATATGTGGTTTAAGCAAAAATATCAGAATGACTCCCAAAACTTAGACATGCCAATGGTCAGGTTAGCATTTGACTTAAAACGATTCTCGAATGGAGGCTGAATTTGGTTCTCATTAACCCCCACCACAGGCCTGTTTTTGAATGGATAGTTTATACTCATTCCAGTACAAGAAAAGATGTTGAGATAACGAGGAGGTTGATGAAATCAACATATTTTGATCTAGGTTAAAGGTTTCTTTTTTCACTTTTTATGTTGTGACTAATTTCAAAATGTATTTGCTACAGTATAACTTTTAAATGCAATATTTAATGCTGTCAGATTACTTGAAGACAAAGTTTTACAGAAAACTTGAAATTCCAGAAAAAACTGTAATGTACCAATAAACACCTAGAAAAAATATAATTAAAAAATTTAAAGCATTGAACAACCTCAGATCTCATCAGGAAGGATAAACAACGTACTTAGTGTTCACACAGGTTAGCAACTTGCATCCCAGTTCACGGCAAGGTTGGGGGAGTTGGCCAATTGTGTGTGTGTGTGTGTGTGTGTGTGTGTGTGTGTGTAAATCCAACAAAATTATTTTGCTGTTTCCCAAGGAGAAATAAGCCAGAGGGAAGGGCTGAGGAGGGACCAAGGGGGCTCGGTTCCAGCACATTTTGGTTCAGAGATTGTTTCCTCGAGCCAAGTCTAGATAAATTCCACCTGCAATCTTTTTAGTTGCAGGGGAGTAGGGGTCACCGGTGCCCCTGCCGTGGCCTTTTGTCACCCAGCCTTGGCCTGGTCCCGCCATTGGGGTCTTCTCTCCTGGTGACACAGATGGGGCCAGCTAGAGGATGCAAAGCCCACAGCAAGGAAGCAAAAAACCCGCGGTGCCGGCCAGAAATAAAAACACACCAAAGGGCCAGAATATAAAACATTTTTTGGTAATTATTTCCCATTCTGTTTGAATACTGTAAACTCTACAAAATAATCTATTGATTTTAACTTCCTTATCTCCCACTGAATGAAGCCCCGTGAAAATGGTATTCTCTCCCCTGGGGTTCCCCTCATTTTTAGTCCATGCTGATAACTTCTCCTTCGTCAGATTTACTAATTGTATTTTGAGCTCATAAAACATGCATATAAAATTAGCACGTTTCAAATTTATGGGGTAAAACGAGTTTTTTTTCTCTCTTAAATTTATTAACTCAAAACTCGATGCAGTTTGAAAGGGGGTATCTTTTTCGTGTTTCTACATGAAAAAGATAGGCTTTTTAGGAAACTATATACATAATCTTAATACCCCTCCCCACGCCGAAACGCCTAAAATAAAAATTTCACAAAGCATTTACAAGAAATAATTACAAAACAAAAAAAAATGGAAAAGCTCAGATACAGAAAAGTTTTACAAAACCCAGAATATAACGCTGCCGTCAGAAAGGGGTGGGGGCATCTCTTTGTATAAATTAACAACCGCCCCCCCACCCGGCAATGGTAACAACTACAAAAAACTTGTGTTTGGATCTGCCTCACTACATCAGTAACAAACGAGAACGGCTTCCGGCGCTGGGTCCCGGGCAACTGAAGGCCGTCAGGCAGCGATGCGGGTTGAAAGTGAGCGCGCCGGCGAAATCGGGAAGTTGGAGTCGCCCCTTGCTTGGTCTTTGTGTCCCCTCGAGCAAAGAAACGCTTTCTGCCTCCGTGGATGATAAATACTGTACAAAAAGTCTCAAGAAAACACCGAAGTTCAGTCTAAAACGCACGGCTGTGTCCACGTCTAGAGGTCGCCAAAAACTCCCGGGAAAGCGAGTTGGGGGCAGGGGGTACGTGTCGCCCAGTGTTCCTCACCAGTGTTTTCCTTTTTACAAGCGTGTGGGAGCGTCTGTACAAAGCAAGGCCAAGCTGGGCCGGGCCGGGTGCCCGGGGCGGGCCGCCTGCTCCTCTCCGCGCGGCGCCAGCGCGGCCGCCTTCTCCCGGGCGTCCCTAGATGTGCGTCAGGGGAACCGTGCCGTTGACGCCCGCGCCCGCGCCCTGGTAGTGCTGCGGCAGCGAGTGCAGTCGGCTCTGCGCCGCGGCGGCCGCTGCAGCCGCCGGGTCGCCGCCCTCGCCGGCCGGCAAGTACATGCTGATCATCTCGCGCAGGTCCCCGGGACACGGCGCCCGCGAATGAGCCGGGGCTGGCGGGCTGCCGCTGGGCTCCGACTTGACAAGAGAGCCGAGCGCGCCCAGGGCGCCCGACGACGCGGCCGCCGCAGCTGCTGCGGCCGCCACGGCCGAGTTCTGGTGGGCGCCGCCCGCTGCGGCTGCAGCGGCCGCGGCGCCGTAGGGGAGGCCGCCGTAGCCCGAGGGCGAGGCGCTCATGTAGCCCTGCGAGTTGGAGATGGGGCTGTACTGCAGCGCGCCCATGTCGTAGCGGTGCATGGGCTGCGGGTTGTGCGGATGCGCGTGCGGGTGGTGCGGGTGCGGATGCGCTGGATGCGCGTGCGGGTGCGCGCCGCCCGCGCCCGGGTGCTGCCCGTAGGCCAGCTGTGCCTCCTGCATCATGGCCGCGGCCGCCGCCGCCGCCGCCACCGAGCCGGGGTAGGCTCCGTTGGCCCAGCCGTTGACGTGCGCGTAGCCACCGCCCGCCGCGCCGCCGGGACTCTCGAGGCGCTGGCCCACGGCCGCTGCGCCCACACCCACGCCCATGGCCACGGCCGCGCCGCCCGCGCCCGCGCCGGCCGCCAGCAGCCCGCCGGCCAGCGAGTACTTGTCCTTCTTGAGCAGCGTCTTGGTCTTGCGGCGCGGCCGGTACTTGTAATCCGGGTGCTCTTTCATGTGCAGCGCGCGCAGCCGCTTGGCCTCGTCGATGAACGGCCGCTTCTCGGCCTCGGACATGACCTTCCACTCGGCGCCCAGGCGCTTGCTGATCTCCGAGTTGTGCATCTTGGGGTTCTCCTGGGCCATCTTGCGCCGCTGCCCGCGGGACCACACCATGAAGGCGTTCATGGGCCGCTTGACCCGGTCCTGGTTGGCCTTGGCGCCCCCGCCCCCGCCGCCGCCGCCGCCGCCTCCACCGCCGCCCACCCCGGCCGGGCCCGACAAGTTCGTGGGGGCCTGGGCGCCGCCGGGCGAGTGCAGGTCGGTCTCCATCATCATGCTGTACATCAGGGCGGCTTACGGGTTCACCGGCACCGCGCAGAGAGGGCCTGGAACATAGACGGCCGGGGAGGAGGAGGCAGGGAGATGGAGAGGGACTCAAAACAGAGCTAAACTTCGGGGTGGGTGTGTGGGGAGAGGTCTTAGCAGAGAAAAGAAGGCGGGGGTGGAGGCAAAAACAACAAAAAGGAGGCAAAAATACACGCACTCAGCGCCGGTCCGGCTCACAGGTGGAAAGTTTCTCCTCGTGCACGAGCCACTTGCCAAAGAGGGTGATGGCTGGGGTCGTGGTCCTCGCCGCCGCCCCAGCTGGGCTGCCCTCGGAAGAGCGGTGCAAACAGGTGCAGTCGTGGCCAAGTTGCAGCTCCACTTTTCGGGACCGAAGCGATGCGCAGGGCCCGCTCCGGTACTCGGCGCCGCCGCCTCGCCGGCCGCCGCCGCCGCCGCCGCGCGCTGCCTCCTTTCTCCTGCACTTGGTCCTCAGAGGCCTCCAACTCCGGGGCTGCAACTTCTAGCAGGGTGGCGCGCCGCGTGCGCTGGGCATGTGCGGGTCCCAGGTGCCTAGGGGGGAGCGAGGCGACGAGGGGGGAGGAGAGGGGGGCCAGGGGGGATTACGGGGCAGCTGGGGAGGGGGCCGGGGGCAGCCGAGGGAGCGCAGGCGCGCAAAGAAGGCCGGAAAACCGGGGCCCCCAAGCCGGGGATGCCCGCTGCCTGCCCGGGGCGGTGCGCTGGAAGCGGAGGCGCACACGGGGCCGGCGGCGCGCGGGGCCCAGCAGCCATACGCCGGCCCGGGCTGCCATTAAATGAGCGTGCCGCGGCCAATGGGAGCTGCCGGCGGCGGTGATTTGCATGGCGCGCTGGCGAGTGACGTGGGGAGGGAGTAGATACTCTGGGCGCGGGCGGCGGAGTGGGGAGGAGGGGAGAAAGGAGGGGGAACAGGGGCAGGAAGGAGGGGGGGGAAAGGAGGCCAGGGAGGGGGGGTCACAGCCACGCTGCTTCCTGAGCGCGCGCGGTGGCGGCGAACTCTGAGCTTACCCTCGCTTCTCCCCGCCCGCGCGCTCCGCACGATTAACGATTGGATTTAAAAGCGAGACGAAGATAGAGTCATTCAGGGAGGGGGTGGGGGTGAGGATTACAACCCCCAGCCACTTTTAACTGAGCGCATCCTTGACCCAGCTCCTCCTCTGCCCACCCCTCCCCGACGACTCTGACCCAGCAGGGAAAGGGAAAGTTGCGGACCAAGGCGGGAACTTCAATGCCCCTCGGCTCGGCCCCAGGGCTGGAAAGAAGGGGCGCGACCTCGGGAGCAGGAAAGACCGTCCAAGGTACTCAACTCGAAAGCACTCCCCCCACCACACACACGAGAACTCTTGCGAGGCGTGGGCAACGCAGTTCCTTCCCCTCGCCCTCCCATGGATGTGCGCTTCCCCACCGCGTGTGCTGAAGTTCTCCAGTGCCCCCTCCCGCAGGGAAGGCCTTCGCAGTCCGGGCCCCAGTCATTCTCGTAACGGGGGAGCGTTTGTGTCGGGCTTGGCTCCGGAGCTTCTTTTAGCATCAGCCCTGAACTTTTTTTTTTTTTTTTTTTGAGGGACGTCTTTAAAGAGCCCGGCTGTTGCAGTTACACACCCTTCTCAATTTGGCTTCCTCATAAAAAGGAATTTCTAGGAAGGTCGAAAACAAGATCTATCTGGACTCTAGTTACTTAACACCAGTTTAAAAAGTTTAAAGTCGCACAAGAAAGAGGCAGCCCGCGCTCTTCTGTCGAGCATCTTCCACCCGCTGTTTGCCTAAGAACTTCGAAAACTGCGCGAACCGAGCGAGGCCCGTTGAAAGCGAGTCGGAAAAGTGGGGCCTGGGGACCAAGCGACATGCTCTTTTCCTGCATTTTGCAAACGAAAGGCCTGGTTGCTGGAGTGACTGAGGCATCCGCCTGCGGTTATAATTCATAAACCTTAAAGTGTCTTCGACAACGTCATCGCTCATTCGGTTTCCATCCGAATGGTATGAAAGTGGCCCAAAGACTTCTGGCAGAAAATCCATGGAGACCACGCACGCCTCCTGCGTCCTCACGGAGTCACGGGGCATCTCCCTGGGCGCCGAGGGCGAAAGTGCTCGCAAGATTGCTGGTGGGTGAAGTGGAGCCTCACCACGGACGAGGACTGACCTTCTTGTCATAGAAATAAGCACGTGATAGTGACCATAAGGGTGGCAATGAGGATGTTTAACTATGTTGGGCAGTGAACACTGACACCTCTTCTTACCCCTCCATCGTTTAAAAGAAATTCTGAGGAGGTGAATTTCCTGACCCCGCTGCTTGTCCCAGGTACAGGGATAATGCTTTCTTTGCTGTCAATTACTATGATTATTACAGTAGCTTTTTTTTTTTATTGCAAGGTTGCTACAGTATGCAATGCAACAGCAAATTGGTCCCTGCAGATTACACTGCTTTCATTTTGGGCTATTCAGCATTTAATAGTGAACTCGTTGAATAATGTACAATTATAGTAGAAAAGAAATGTTATTTCATATTTGTTTTTCACTAAATATCTAGGCTATAAACTTGGTTTCCAAACTACCTTCTTATTTCAGCAATCGAGTTTGTTAAATCTTTTGATTTGTTCCCTGTACTCCCTCCAAATATCAGTTACATTGTGAATGAACGACACCACCACAAAGAACAAGAATATAGTTTAAGAATGCTACAGATCCGTGTTTCCTTTGATCGTTTGGGAGGCGATGGGTGTGCAGAGAGACCCGGTGTGCTATGGAGAGGAAATGGTTTACAAATTATAAACTATATTATCTACTTAGCAACTGAAAAATTTCTTTCCTCTGCTTTTCAGTTTAGATTTTAAACCAAATGGCCTAAGACCCCCTGAAAATACTTTGTATGAACGAGGGCTGGCACATTATTTTCCATATCAATGGAGCAATTTATTTTATAAGCACCCTGCACTCCAGTGTGCATTGCAGGAATGCTTTATGTTTGGGGGAACTTGGATAGCTGACTTTGAAATGGTTTAGTTTCTTTCTACATAGTCCTGAAAATTGTTTCCAAATACAACATTACCCTTGTTTTCTAGAGCACCTAAGTGGGAAGTAAATGGTTTAGCCTTTCATGAGATCACGCTAGTGCTTAGCATTTGGGGCACTCTCCATAAGTCCCTTTTAGTAAGGAGATGTTCCCTGGGCCCAGGCAGGCACACACTGTGGGTGCCCACGTGCCTAAGCATTAAAACAGAGCTGCAGGTGTAACTTGTTGCCAAGGGATAGGTGATTGGCAGCTGCCACCTGTGCCAATTAGGCAATGGCAGGGCACTGCATGCCAGACCCCTCAGTGCCTTCCATCCTGGCACAAAGATTGAAGCGTGTCATATCAACTCCTGCCGGTAATGGCTTTTGGGAGCCTCAATTTTTTTGCTCCTTCTGACCCCTCTCCCCAGTTACTCTTTAAAAATAGAGAACAGTCCAACACTAGTTTGAAAAACACCTCTTCCCCCTCTTCTCTTTCTCCCTTCCACCCCCCACAAGGCTGGCAGGGACCTCCTTCAAACTGAGGGCTTTCTCAAAGGCCAGGCACTGGAGAATTTGAAGACAGAGTGCACTGGTTCCAAGAAACGCCAGGGCCCAGACCCCTAGGGAAGGATTACTTCACTGGTGATTGACAAAATTTGCTCTCTTGCCAACTCAGAAACTTCATTCATTGTGCCTCTATACTCAAAATGCCAAAGAGAAGATCAAGTTTAGAAATGTAGATAAGTAAAGATGCTTTCTCTTCTTTTATTTCACTTGTGGGCATGATCCTTAAAGAAAATTCAGTTCCAAGCCATCATTAGAGGAAATTAAGTACACACATGCATATATATACACATACATGTGCATACACAATATTTTCATACACATACATGTGTACCCATAGAATACAGAGTATATGCACACACATACACACGGATATATATGGAATATATGCACACATGTACACATCTATACACAGGATATATGTGTAGGTATACATGCATGTGCACACACAAAATACATATGCACACGTGTGTGTGGTGTGTTTAGGAAATACACGAGCCTTTGACTTTCAAATACATTGAGTTTTGGACTTTAAATAAAATATCATTAGCTTAAACTTCCTATACAGAAGAACTAAAACTTGGGTTTTGCTGCCCGCACCCCTGCTGGGTTCAGGAGAAATCTGGGAAATAGGTCACTGGACAGAACCCTCTCCCTTCCCTCAGCAATCTCTAAGTGAAAGCTGACTTTCGGGCACCTAGAGATGACATTCAGTGCCAGTGTCAGCCTCGAACTCCCGGCAAGCAGATAGGGGGACCGGTGAGGAGCTCTGGGAGACAAAGGTCACGGCAGGAAAAGGAAGAAACTCAAAAACTCTTCCTGTCTTCCTCCGCCTTGGTACAGACGGCCAGTCCTGGTGACACTCTCCCGGGACAGGTGTCCGCCTGCGCCCGCTGCCCTCGCACAGTCCAGCTCCCGGGGCTTCTGAAGTACGTCCTCGGGCCGCGTGGAGGCGCCTTCGTGGCCAGGCTCTGGGCGCGCCCCAAAGAGCTGAAACCAGAGTTCTAGGGAGCCGCCAATTCCTAGGCGGGACTTTGGGAGAGAAAAGAGTGATCTGAAGGAGGAAGAGGAGAAGGTGGCAAGAAAAGCGCAGGGCAGAGAAAAAGAAGAGGAAGACAGTTCAATTGGAAGAAGCTTTCGAGGTCATCTCGGCCAACAAGAGGGCCTCCTAAAAGAGGCGCAGAGCAGGAAGAGGCCGAGGGAGCGCGAGCCGGGGTACCGACTGGAGGGGACACCGCGGGTAGAAGCGACGGGACGGAGGCCGGGTCTCCTTTATCATCCTCGCCCCCACCCCCTGGCCGCCCAAGCCCCGCAGCACCGAGTCGCGGGAGGCGCGGAGCGAGTCCGGCGGATCGCGGAGCCGCGGCCCAGTCCCCGCGCGCGCGCGCGCCCTGACGCAGCCAGCGGGCCGCGATCGCCGTCTACTGGCCGCCGCCGCCCTCGCCGGCCTCGCGGAGCTGGGCGGCCCGAGGCCCTCGCTTTCCGCGCCGCGCTCCTCTGCAGCTCCCGCAGCTCACAGAGCGCGTGGGAGGGTTTGAGCCCCGGGGCTCGCGGGTGACGGGCCTGGGAGTCGTGGCGGGGTGGGGGTGGGGTGGTGCTCGTCTCTCCCGGTCCCCGGGCTCGCGGGACACCCGCACCCCTCCCCCAGCCTTAGTCCGGAGGAAGGAGCCAAAGAGCAAAAGTTTTTGTTAGTGGTGGGTTTTGTTTTAAAAGAAAAAAATAGTCATGGAAAAGGGGGAAGAGAGGGAAGAGAAGATACAGAGAGTCGTTCGCCGGTATGGAACTTCGAGAGACCTCTGTGCCATCAGGGCAGCGACAGAGCAGGAGAGCTTTGCGGCGTCCCCGAGTGGGCGAGTCCCCCGTCCTCTCTCGACTAAGAGCGTCCGGGATGGGAGGGCCGCTGCCGGAACGTCTGCAGGAACGGGGAACGAAGCCCTTCCTTTCGAAAGCAAGCAAGGCTTTCTTTTCCCAGCGATCAGCGTGGAGATCCGTACATTAACAGTGAAGAGCAAACAGCCCTCTGTGCGCGTGCGTTTGTGTTGTTCGGTGCCTCGGAGCTCTCCGGGTGAAAGCATTTGGAGAATCTCTGGGAGCGCTCGAGTAGGGGCTCACCCTGTGAGCAGTACTCACACATATAATTCAAATTTCACAGCTGACCTGCTCTGAAAACCTCAATCAGCTTCTAATTGAAGGGAAAACAAAATATTGCTTCCCTACAGCAGAGCTAACGATTTAATCATTATATCAGACATTATAGCTTTTAATTAGGCTAATGCTGATACTGTATGGAAAGAGATAATTCAACACAGTTCTTGATGAATTCTGTAATTGGGTTAACGGCGGAGCAGTTGGGGGAGAGACGTCAATATTCAAGCTGCGTCTGTAGCCACCAGGTTTATGAATGAAAGAGAGAAGACAAGGGGAGGAAAACATTGGGAACCGAGGGGAGCATCGCGCCCTCCGCCCCGCGCGGAATCGCGAGCGCTCGGGAGGGAGGGCGGCGGGACCCCAGCAAAGCTGGGTGCCAGGCCGCCCAGGCCTCAGCCAGCTCCAGCTCCTCCTGCCTGCCGCTCAGTCTGACTGGCCTTCTTTTGCGAGAAGCTTTCCGAGGAGACTCGTCCAGGCTACCTACTCCTTAAACCTGGGCTCTGGGGTCTCCTCCAGGGCGCCCACCCAGCCCGAACCCATTGAGGCGGAGGGTGGGGCTGAGCGCTGCTGTAGCGCGCCGTGTATTGAGTGGTCTTCAAACACACAAGCTCCCCCTGGGCTCCCACCCCTCGCCCGGCCCTAGAGCTACCCCGAAGGTCACAGCGCCTCCCCACCTTCAGCCAACAGCCACCCTCGCGGTTCCTGACTCTGGGGTGCAGTGGGCGCGCAGAGTGCGAGTCGCCCGTGGGCACAGCAGGCTGCCTGCGTTCCTGTGTCCACACCGATTACTCAGGGTTTGGGAGGAAAGTGGCTCCAGTGGGCACCCCGGCTATTTCCCAGTAACCTGGCCTAGTTAGCCTTGGCTAAGCCGCTGCCCAACCTTGGGAAGGCAGACAAAGATTGGCAGACAAAGATTGGAGACGAAGGGCCTTCGTGGACCAGTAACTAAAAGTCCTGCGAAGAAGCTGGTAAGGGAAAAAACCATCACATTCACCTGCAAAGTGAGTTTCGCAAGGAGGCTTCGGTGGTGGGACCCACGCTGCCTACTCCCCACTCAGTCTTGCCAAGTGTGACCTGGCCTGGCCTGGAAGCGGTTTGGGGGCCCTCCCTGCCGGCTGCCACGAACAAGCCCCTCCTCCCCCGGGCGCGCGTCCGGCTGCAGGAGAGTTCCCACCCTCTTCTGCCTCCCAGACTTGTAGGACCCACAAAAATTGTCTTCCAGGTGGGGAGTCCGAGCAGCTGAGACTTGACCCTACCAAAGAAGCCGCTTGGAGAGCCTTAAATTTTAAAGAGAAAATGCCAGAGCTTCCAAAATTTCCATGGGCTTTTTAGAAAGCTGCCTGAGCCGCACTCTTTGGGTTTAACCCTAATGGTTTCACTGTGATTTTTATGTACATTTTATATTTCTGCAGCCCCCCATTTTTTTACTCTTTGGCTTTAACTACAGATGTACAATATGTTCCTTCAAGATATAAATATACTGTATTGTGATTCATCCTTGTCTTATTTTGTCAGTAATTACCACAAGATTAAATGGGTCACTGCTAAAGTTTCATTTACACAAACCCCCCTAATTAACAGTTTGAATACACCTTTTTACGTTGTATAAAAGTTGTAATTTTCTAACGCGTGTAGTTTTTTTAGCGGTGAAGAATGTTTGTGTTCAATGTGATAATAAGAACACAAAGCACCTCATCTGAGCGGGAGATGTGTTTGGTTTCTCCCAAAGACAGTGTACACACTCGGCACAGATCAAACTTTCTGGAATGGGGTGGGGGAGCTTCCTAATCATTCAATGCAAATTTACAGGATATTAAGGTCTGAGAAGATGGGGCATCTGATTATGCGAACTTCTAAAGCCACCGTTCTTTTTCTGGAGAAACTGAACCAGATGCTGCAGTTCAACACACCAGCCGGGCGGGCAGGCCGGTCACCCCAGTGCAAGCAGAAGGTGGGGACTGGCCCAGGAGGCTGCAGTGGTGTTCATCCCAAAGAAAGCACAGCCAGCGTTTCAGGGGCAGGCAGTGTCCTAGCCAAGTGCAGGTGAGCCGGCCACCGGCGGGTGTGTGCTGGAGAGAGCTCTGGTTACAAGGAAACAGTGCCGTTTCTCGTATTTTCTCTCATTAGCCCCAGGATAGAAAAGGCATCACTCACAAGAGGAGACAAGTCATAAGGAATTTCTATGTGAAAAGAAATAAAGTGAAATCAGAGATGCTTTTTCTTACAGGCCATCCCTGTTATTGCAAATTAGATTAGCTACACAGGCTTCAATATAAACATGACATGAGGTTCACACGAGTGAAAGGACCATCCACTCCAATCTCTCCTTTCATCGAAGCATCTCACATAAATTACATCTTGTCCTTTAATACCCTTTTCAGTGAGATTAAAACATCATTTTGACACGATTTCAAGTCTTTTTGGTTACTTGTGTTGCTTACTTCAGAAAACAGCAAACAGGGAAGTGGGTCGGTTGAAATCCTCAGGCAATAGGCTTGGACGGGGGCCCTGGGCTCGGAGCTGAGAGGCCCCTCTGCTCCCGGCAGTGCCATGCGTCTCACCTGGCACAGGCAGGAGCCATCTGTCCTGCCAGGGGAAATCAGATCATTCGTCCACATCTGAGGTGGCCGTCTTTGGATAGCAGGGCATGGACCTGCGGCCCACCACAAAGAATTCCCACCGAACCCCCTCCCCCAAATTAGCCATCTTGGGGGAGCTAGCACTATGAATATGAGATGGAGGGAGGTCTGGTAGATCAGAAAAAGATAGCCTTTGAAATTTAACTCGGGGGCAGTGAGGAACAAGTGGGTGAACAGTGGTGTTTTCTACAGAACTGGCTGAAGGGGCATTTCCACCGCTCTATCTGGTTGCTGGGTGCCGTCTCTGCCCTCATCGACTGAGCCCAGGACTGGCACTCGTCACTCTGGGGAGTGGCCCCCAAAGGACAAACGACCCACTTAGGCAGCAGGCGAGGGGCATTTGGGTCTCAGGGCAGACACTATGCATTTTCTTTATCTGAATTTCCTTTATCTGAAACGGCGTCCAGCCCTCGGAACACACAGGGGGATTTGCTCCCGGAAGAGAGGCTGGTTACCACCCTTCTTCGCGGGCGGTTGTACCCTCGGGGTTTGCACAGGTAGGCCAGCCACCTGGAGGACAGCCCCGCGGAGGGATCCCATTGACGACCTCCTACTCGTGCGCAGAAAGACCCGGGGCGGCGAGTCCCGCCGGCGAGGTTCCTGCAGGTTCCTTCGAGGGATGACCCTTCCTTTCCATTCCGATGCTGTGCACCCGCCGCACCCAGCTGCTGACACCCACGCCGGGCTCCATCCTTCCCAGTGATAACCAGGACCCAAGTCAGACCACCTGGAGGTCTTCCGCCACCCTCAGGGAGCACGCATGGCCTTCTTTAGGCCCACAGTTCTCAGGCCGAACCACCGAGTCTGTTTGGCGTCAGCAGGGAGAGACGTTGCTGGGGGAAGGAAACCTGGGAGCACGAGGCAAGGTGGGATAGGGGCAGAATTCCTCCCCGCGTGCATGCTGGCCTTAACCGACTGTCTACATCCACAGTTCTGCCGCCTGCACCGCGGACCCGCCAGGCCCGAGCTGGGGAGCTGAGGCAGAGGCTTGGGGCAATGATATCGTGGTCCTACGGGAGAGCCGAGCAGGAGCCCGCCCTCCCCAGTTCCAGCGCAGACAAGAACTCCCCACCTGGCTGCCCGGGCAGCCTCCGTGTGGCGACCAAGGCTTCTCAGGGGTCCGCTGGGCCGGCTGGGGAGCCATCAGTGCAGGCCTCCGTCGCCCCGCCCGTCACAAAGGAGCTTCCAGAACCCCGGCCCCACGGCGCTCCTGGAAATCGATGCCGTAAAGCAGTTTTAATGGGTTAATTGACTGGCTGCCGCTATCGTGTTCAAACACCTGTTTCCTGCGAGGAAGCAGCCAGCCCCGCTCAGTTCCTGGTCGATGTCAGCCGACCCACCCGGCCCGGCCGGGCCCGGCCCGGCCCGTCGACTTTAGCACCTGCCACCGCCGAAAATCCATTTCACCTTTGAAACTTCGTGACCTTTCCTCTCCACCGGCGGCTCCACCCCGGGAAGTAGGGGGCGGAGGCGACCGACCAGCCGGTGCGGGTGGGTGCGGTGGTGCCGAGCGGATGCCAAGCGGGTGCGATTTCGCAGGAGGAGGGAGGAAGCGCTGAGGGGACTGGATGCCCGTGGGGGGGTCACCCCCATTTAGGAGGCCCACTCAGCAGGCAGGGATTTGGGGCGCCCGAACTCCACCGTGCAGCGCCCTGCCTTAGCCAGCGGGATTGAGGCGTTGGCCGCGGCGGGGTTCCCGGCCGGGCGTCCGGTCCAGAGTCACCCGCTGTGAGTCAAGGGCTCGCAGCTCATTGATTGTGTGTGTGTGTGCGTGTGTGTGCGCGCGCGTGCGTGCGGCAGTATTAATACAGTCAAGACCGTCGGTCAGTCATAGTTAAATTGATTCTTTGCCTAAAACACCTCTCATTAACTGGCACACGCTCAACATGTTAATTTTTAAAACGTAATTTCAAACCGCGGATTTAGTTCTCGGCGGTGCCCGGTGCGCACTGCTGAGCGCTGGAGCCGGCGCGGCCAAGGGCTTGGGCGCAGAGCAAGGGCCTAGGGCCTGCACCCTGGCGGGGGCGGGGAGGGGGAGGGCGGCCGCGGGGAAAACGGGAGATGCCGCGGACCGAAACCTCTCCCCTAAATCGACTGGCTCGGCCTCCCTCTCCCTCCCCCAAAAAAGACGACCCAGAGAGAAACCGAATCTCGGTCCACTGGGCGGGGGCCAATCTAAAAAGCCGAGGAGGAGGGGAGGAGTGAAACTGCAGATAAGAAAATGACAAATGGACGCCGCGCGCCAGTACGCCTGCCGCGGGCTCCGCAGCTTCCCACCTGTTCTCGCCGAGGACGAAAGCTGCGGAGAGACCTTACCCTCCGCTACGGAAAGTCGCCTTAGAGGCCCCCGAACCCCTCCCCGAGCCTTTCCGGCGCCCCTCCCCAGCTCCCGGCGAGCGGAAGCCCCCGCGCAAGTTTGAGACACACTTACAGTTAGTTCCTCCTCCAGCGCCAGCGGGTCCCCAGAGCCGGTCCGGCACGGTGCGCCCCCAGTGCAACGCCCGCGGGCACCTCCCCAGCCCCCGCTCCTCGGGACTGGGGGGGCCCGCCTGCTCTACACGCCGAGCGCGCCGCTGCCCTGGGACCCCAGCCCCGTCGGCTCCCGGAGGCGCCTGCACCGCAGGCGCGGGCGCCGGCGCCACGCGCACGCACACTCACACGCGCACACTCACACGCGCACCCCCGTTCGCACACTCACTGCACACGCACATGCTCCTGTCTCTCGCCTCGCGCACACCCTCCCAGACACACACACTGTAGGCGAGAGAGACAAGAAAATGAAATTTATTATTGATAGAAAAGACTTTAAAGACAATTTCAAGTTATTGTTTCTCTCAGGAAAAAGGGGGATCCCTCCACATAATGAAACGCCTTTTGTGTGGCGCCGAACAATACTAAACAAGTATTCTAATAAATAGCCACTTTTTTGTTCCTCCTCGACAGTGAATAGAATTGAGCAGTTGGTTCTCGAGCAGCTGCGACGCCGTTTTGAGCGGGGAGGTGGAGCCGCGTCTCCGCGCGCCCCGCGCCGCGCCCCAGCCCGCCCCCTCCCCTAGCTCCCCGCTCGCCTCCCGCCGCCCGGCCGCGGCCCGCGAGCTGCCCGCTTTTCCCGCTTTCCTGGGCCCGGGTCCTAGTCTCCCGCACCCCCAAGCCCATCTCGGCCTGGCCTCAGAGACTCAGGGAAACTGCCGGGACCTGAAACTCCCCAGTTCCCTCCTGCGCCTCCTCCCCGATGGTTTGGACACCTTCCCCCGCTCCCCATAAAATAGTTGTCACTGCTGCCATCACTCAGGCCGCCGCTTTCCGTCTCGAGCTGCTCTTCAGGTCCTTTCCCAACCTCTCCGCGGGAGGACGTCAGTCGCCCCTCCTGCCGTCGGGAGTGACCTCGGCCCCCGGCTCGCGTCTCGGGGTTGTTAGCCTCCCCTCCCCCACCTCGACCCCACCCCCGCCACGTCCCGGCCCCGGGCTCGCTCCCTCCCCGAATACAGCCTCAGCTTTGTTCTTCCGCTCGGGGGACACCTTGGCCTAGTTCCTCCCCACCCCCGTTTGCTCTGCGATTTTAAAACGCCCCCACCCTTTCCTGGGCCTTCGAGACTAGTGGCAGCTGCGGAAGGAAAGGCAGTGTCTAATTTAGGGTCAGTGTTGCGGACACGAAGCTGCAGGTAAAAAGCCGCCCCGGTCCGGCAGCCTCCAGTCGCCAGCGCGCGCGGGCGGTGGGGAGCCCGCAGTGCTGCGCCGCCACGCCGCCTCGGGCCCGGAGCCTCGCTGCGCCCGGACTCCCTCTGCAGGCGGAGGCCTTGGCCGCCCTTCGGAGGACCGTGCTGCCCTCCTCGCCTCTCCCCTGGCCAGCGCGGGGGAGAGGAGAGGGGTCGGCTGGAGCTGGATCGCTCCCCCACTCTTCTCTCTCTCTCTCTCTCTCTCTCTCTCCTTACCTTCCTCCATCTCTTCTTTCTCTGTCTCTCTTCAATTGTGTGAAGCTGTCAGCACTTCCTACTTAACCCTAGTCCCCTCTGATCCTCTCTGAAAATGTATCAAAAGCAACTGACTGCCTTTCTGAAAATGATGACCCCAGGTTTTGCCTAAAGGACTTATGTCCCCCTCCCACCAGAAGGAAAGATATTTACCAACATTAAAAAAAATAAAGTGCAAGTACAGTACATTTGAACACCTTAAGTGCTTGTCAGCCAGCCCCTTGGCGTTTCAGGGTGCAGGGTGTGCGTGATCTTTTTCGTTTCATTGCTGACAGCTGCAGTTTTCAGGAGACCCTTGTCTGTCTGGCTCCAGTTGTGGAGACAAAAAACCCACATGACTTCTACTCATGGACCTTAATCTAGAGAAACACTATGTCATTTGCAAATTATTTCTCAATTGGACTAAGTATTTAGGAGTACAGTGAGAGGAGGCAGTGTTTTGGAAATCGCCAAAGAGCTCAGCTATTGACTAGGATACTCTCCCTAGCAGCTCACTTTTCCCAAACGCCGAGTTGATGTAACTGTCACATGCCACAGAAAGCAGGTGTGTTGCTTTACTTGTGAATATATATATTTTTTGAAAGCTATTTTTGAGAAACTGTATTCCCATGGAGTTTTCGGTAGTTTAGTTCTGTCATCTGAGATTTTGGTGAGAACAGGAAGAGAGACTTGACTCTTGGTATTTTTTAAGAGCCGGGTTTGTGCAGGAATCTTGTGGCGGGAAGCGACGAGGCACGTTGCAGTTGGACCGATTCCAGCAGACACCCTGCGAGCTTTCCCCTTTTGTATGGAAAATGGAAACATTTTGGAATCCAGATTTAAAACTTTGACTTACATTTTACATGTTAAATCACTGAAAGATTGGGTACAACACTGCCTAAAGATTCCAAACCTGCAAATATTTGAATAGTTTTCGTACGCGGAGCAGCTGCCAGTCAGCCGGCTTTGACAGGCTGCCACAATTTTGTCACTTAATAGTGGGTGTTAGGCTAAGTGCAAAACACTCTGGCAAACAGATGTCAAACTCAGATCTCGTACCGACGGGGGTTGTGAAGTGCAGCTTCAACGCGTGTCTAGGTCTGGCGCGCAGAAGCCCAGGTGCACGCGCGGGGGCGGGGGCTTAGCCCGGGGCTCTGGAAACAGGACCTTGAAATGACGTTGGGCCCAGGATGCGCCTCTCTCCCGCCCTTGCGGAGAAGCCGCGGGGCTAGCGCGCGCGCGGCGGCGCGGGGCTTGGGGGGAGGAGGGCCGCTGTAAGAGTTCTCGGCTCCCTCCTCCTTCCCGCACCTCCCCCCACCCCCCCACCCCGGGGTTGCAGCAGCTTTGCAAATCCTGGCGCTCAGAGGCCCAGAGAGAGCAGAGCCCCTACTCCCTTCCTCCGGTTTCTCTTTGGGCACTCTCTCGGGGGCTCAGGCCCCTGCCCAGCGAACTCGGCCCTTGGCAGCAAGCCTTTCTCCTGGCCTCTGTGGTGACATTGGTGGTGGCAACCGAGGAGAAGACTCGCTATCCGCCGCGGAGCCGGGCGGCCCAGCCAAGGTCAGCCCAGCAGCCGGCAGCCACGCCGGATCGCAGCGACGCCCGGAGACACCAGCGGCGCACGGAGGGCGTCAGCTGCGCTATTCCCAAAGCGCTGGCTTAGGGCCTCTGGGTCCGAACCGGCTTTTCCTCTTTGTTGGTGCAGAGGGATCGGGCCCAGAGCCGCTCCAAGTAACGGAACGCGGAGGTTCGCGAAAGAACATCTTTGTTCAGGCCCCAGAGTTTGGCCTGGGCCTCCCCTCTCCGCCCAGCGGGCTCTCTTCCCAGAGGTCTGAATTGCCCCTTTAGTGCCGGGACCCCAGCTCCTAAAGAAATGCGCCCCCTTTTGGGCAGCTCAAAAGAACACTTTGTATTTCTGGTCCTGAGCACTGCGAATACTTGGCGTGGCCGTGGGCACCGTGTCCTGTCCATTCTTTTCTACCCGCAAATCAGTAAGAATATTTTCCTCTGCTCGCTCAGAGCCTCCTCGAAGTATCTCCCCAGATTCTGACCTCTTAGCAATGCCTACCTGACTCCCACACAGAATGAAGACTCCGACAGGGTCACATCTATAACCATGTCGTAAGGCGATGCCTGTGTCGGGACAGATGGTTAGTTGTTGTTATGTTTTTGTAACATGGATTGCATTTGACTTCCTGCTCCACCCGCATTTCTCCTTTTCTTTGTACAACCATCCTGGCGACTCTCTTTTTAGAACCTATTCTCGAAGCTAGAAAGTCAAAATAGAAATTTATTTTTGAAAACAATTTATTAAATAAGTGTCTTCATTTTTTTAAAAGATTTTATGTATTTATTTTTAGAGAGAGGGGAAGGGAGGGAAAAAGAGAGGGAAACATCGACGTGTGGGTCATCAGAGACATCGATGGGTTGCCTCTCCCACACCCCCACCTGGGCACCTGGCCGGCAACCCAGGCTTGTGCCCTGTTTGGGAATCGAACCTGTGGCCTTTCGGTTGCAGGGCAGCGCTCAGTCTGCAGAGCCACACCAGCCAGCTCCAGAAGAGAAATTTATGATTATACTTCAAAATGCGATGAAAGACACATGTGGCAGTATGAAGATGAAAACGAAGTTCTCAGGTGTTTCCCGTGAAGAAAGAACAGTATGTTGTTTTGTTGTGCACATTTCCTCATGATAGACATTAAAAAAATGACTAAGAATCTTGAGGCTCCTACCTAATTTATATTAAATTGAGATCAAAACACTGACTTTAATTTGCTTTCCTATATGATCAGCCTGAGACCCATTCTTATTTTCCATGAACGCACACACGTGAGTCAGTGCTTCCGTTGTCTCTCAGATTCTCGCTGATGACATGGACCCAGAGCACAGCTCGGGGCCCGGCCCCAGCCCTCTTCACAGACACAGAACACAGATTCCATGAGGCGGGACTCTTAGGACAAACAAAACTTCTCTGTGTCCATCGATGTAAGCTGTATTTTAATGTAAAACCAAGCATGTTAACTTTTTAAAATTAGTTTCCACAGGGCTATTGGGTTCATTCTAAATGTACAAAAATGAAAAATTGAGCATTTTCACTTTATTTTTCTTTCTTTTTTTAATAAAGGCTTTTAAAAAGAGATTTTATTTATTCCTTTTTAGAGAGGGGGAGGGAGGGAGAAAGAGAAGGAGAGAAACACCCACCGGTTGCCTCTCAGCTACCCTCCACCCCCACCGCAACCCAGGCATGTGCCCTGACAGGAATTGAACTGGCGACCCTTCAGCTTTGCGAGAGGACGCTCAACCAACTGAGCCATGCCAGTCAGGGTTATTTTTAAGTTCTGACTAGAATTCACTCTTTTTACATGTACAAGCATCTGGTCTACCTGGGAAAATAATGCTAATTATGGACAGCTCGCACGGGAACCACCTGAAGCCTTTTACAACATTGCAATGTCCAGGACTCATCCCAGACCAGCAGACTCAAACTCTTGGGTAAAGGGCCCAATGTGAGTCAGATTGGAATCTAGAGTTGAAAATCCCTAGCTTAAAATAGCATTTTAAGGAAATTATTCAAAAATCCTGAAGAAACCGCATTGTCTTATAATTACAATAAATTGGTTTCCAATTTTATCAGAGAATTATAATGTAAAAACATTTACTACAGCTCCTGCGAACAGAACAGGGTAACTCTAATGTGCTGACATGGGATACGTATGCCTGCATGTTCCCATTTATGTCTGATATGCCTTCATTGAGCATCTCACAATTACGCGACAGGATCCTGGTTGGTCCTCTGAAGTGCTCCTGCTTGCTGGAAAGATGGGTGTGGCGGGGGAGGTTAAAGTGGACAAGTGTCACCTGCAGCAGGCAATCTTGCCTCAGCACACTGGACATCTGACTAAGCTATCAAGTAGAACTGGGAAACAAGCAGGCCCTTATTAAGAACACTTATTAAGATACAAGGGGCTTGCATCTTTTGAGGGAAGGGCAAGTTACATTTGCTAAATGTAAGAGATATGCAATAAGCATGTGGTGAAAGAACCACACAGCTTCAGGGTTAAATTGTGTGGTGCAGCTGGTACCCATCAGGAGGAGTTCAGACTGGGAAAGTTTCTATGAGAGTCAGAACATTGAGGGGAGCTGCTTGAACTATGGCGATGATTGTGGCGAAAGGTGGGGGAAGGAGGTGTTCATTCAGAAGAATAACAGCATCATGACAGGTGGATTTCCAAGAGGAGAGACAACTTTCTAAAATCATAGTTAGCAGTGGTTTTGACATTGTTAGAATTCACCCCCTGGAAAAAAAAAAAACCTTTAAATTTAAGTTTCACTTACCTATTTTTAGTTAAAGATAATAATTTCACTCTCATGGTAGCATTTTCTATGTCATTTATCCAAAAGTTTAAAACTGAACTAACTGGTAAACCATAGCATAACAAATTTCTCTGATTTGTTGAATTTCTGAGTTTATGTTTAACAGGACAAAAGCTTCCCCCTCTTCCATTTTTCCCAATAGTTAACTCTAACAGCCAACCAATGCAGTCAGCACTGAATCCACAAGTTGTTGAATAGGAAGACGACATGAAATAGTAATGAAAATATTGCCCTGCTGGTGTAGCTCAGTGGATTGAGCTGGGGCGGCAAACTAAAAGGTCACAGGTTCGATTCCCAGTCAGGGCCCATGCCTGGGTTGCAGGCCAGGCCCCCAGTGAGGGCATGTGAGAGGCAACCACACGTTGGTGTTTCTCTCCCTCTCTTTCTCCCTCCCTTCCCCTCTCTCTAAAAATAAACAAATAAAACTGTTAAAAAATATTTTATGAATCAGAGCTGAAAAGGGCCTATATTTTATTACAGCTGAGCTGTAATTATTGGAACACCTCACCAAAGGATTAAATACTATGAACGGAAAACTTGAAAAGTTATCATTAAAAGGAGGAAGGAGGAGTATGCTGATATATACACACACACATATACACATATGTACACACACATATATGAATAAAGAGCTTTCTCTCTATGGATAAATATGGATATATATGAGTAAAGGAACATCTCAGTCATTAATTAATTCACAAACAAAACAAATATCCGTTGTAGTTAAAATAAGTGTGAAGTTTCTAACACTTAAGGTCTTCGCCTGCTTCCCAGGTGACGTGCCCATGTGCAGCCTTTGTGCAGCGTTCTGCAGGAGAGATGAGTTCAGAGTGTGGCGGAGGGCGGCTCTCAGGAAGTGCTGGGTCCATAGTAGAGGTGGAGATGTTCACTTCGGAATGAAGTGATTTTTCCCTGGCTGGCGTGGCTCAGTGGATTGTGCGCTGGGCCTGTGAACCAAAAGTTCGCTGGTTCAATTCCCAGTCAGGGCCCGTGCCTGGGAAGCAGATCAGGTCCTCAGTTTGGGGGGTGGGCAAGAAGCAATCTGGTGGATGTATCATTCCTACATTGATGTTTCTCTCTCTTTCTCCCTCCCTTCCCATCTCTTTAGAAAGAAATAAGTAAAAATCTTAAAAAAAAAGAAAAAGAAGTGATTTTGACATGAGCAGTAGCTCAAGACTGCCTATACTGGAGTTGGCTTTGTTCTGTTATTTTATGCTAGGCAACCTTGAACAAGTTACTTAACATTTCCAATCCTGTTTCCTAATCTGTAGAGTGGAGATATTAACTCCTACATTATAGGATTATTGTGACAACTAAATGATGTAATCATCATAAAAGTGCCTGAGACCTAGCACTAAAAAAAATCGTATTATTTGAAGTCCTCTCATTTGGTCTTCCCCACAGACCCACTCATGCTGATTTCCCTGGCAAGGGGGAGTCATGCATAGAGTGAAATCTGGCCAAGAGACATCTTATCTCTTAGGGAAACCTGCACCAGTCTAAACATGGGGCCCACTCTAGGTGAGGTGCTGTCCCTTGTCTCCTAGACAGAGGTGTTTGTTTTCAGGAGCCTGGTTCTCTGTCTACCTCGACATTTCAGTGTGTTTATTTGCAAAGGTGAACTCTCTATTCTCAGAATGTTTTTAACACCTGCAGCCTGTTCAAACAATTTGGTACTGTGTCACGTGCTGTCTTGTAATCAAATTGGCTTTTTTTTTTTAGGGGGGAACAGTGACCAAATCTTCAAACTTTATTACTTCCACTGAGAAAGGCGTATTTATTGACTTGACTTAATACTTAGTTGGCATACTCAGGGAGACCCCTATTTCATAAAGCATAGGCTTTGGAGATCTTACTCCTTTGTTTGAGGAGCTTTTTTGCTTCCGAACTTCATTTATTCATTTCACAAATATCTACTGATCTCCTACTATGTGCCAGGCACTGTGTTGGCCCTGCAGATTTGAGGATGAACTAAAGCAGGTTGGGTCTGTGCCTCATGGAGTGTGCGACCCTCCTGCAGAGAGCAGGTTTGCAGTAGGACTTGGGGAGACTCAGGTCATTCTTCTGGAAGAACCTCTCTGAGGCTTTCTGTAAGGTTCCTCCCTTTCATCTGGTATACGTTTCTTAAAGCTTTTCTTTTTGCTCTTGTTTTGGTTCTTGTTTCTGGTGATGTGTCTCTTTTCCTCTTTCTCTTTGGAATCCTTGGAAGAAAAAGTTGAAAGGACTTTTCTCTGGTTTTGCATCTACAGGATGCCAAATTCTCTGAACAACTCAGTCTAAATTTTAGTTAAGTTGTTCCTTGTGAGCTCGATGCAGTTAGATGGCTGATTATGATGTGGGGCAATTACTTACCTCTCAGGGATGGCACTTTCCCAAGCTTAAAAGTAAGGCAGCAGGACTCAGTAGTGTTTGACTCTCTTTTCTAGAGCTATTGCTTTTTGATTCTAGAATTAAATAATGGAACATTTTGTCATGGTTTAGACCTGTAGGGCTTCATTTCTTGATCTGAGAAGTGGGTACAAAAGTATATTAGCCTCACAGGACCAGTAGAGTTCAAAGAGGAATTCAGAAGCTTTTAAAGATATCAACTGCTTGTTATTATAGAGATTTACATTCCTACTCGGCGCTGGTGGGGCAGTACAGTGGGCAGATGAGGAGGGATCAGTGATAGCCCTCTTGAGATAAGTGCCTCCTGCTGTTTGAATCTTGCAGCTCTGGCAGGGTACTGAGTATTAGGAACTCAGAGTGATTTCATAAAGAAAAAAAGTGTAGTTTATACCAAAATGGAATAAACCCCCTTTTGAGTAACAACAATCTGCATAAATGCTTTAAGAAAGCCTATAATTATGATAAAAATGTTGCTCAAAGTTAAAATTATGAAGCAATCAAGATTTATAAACAGTCTCTCATCGACTTTTAATCATTCTTTCTTTTTTATATACAAACTGTACACAATATATGGTTGCAATATATCGTACTATACATTTTATTTTCGGTAATTTAGCTGAGTAAAACATATGTGAGGTGACATGGAGAAACTCGGTTCTACATGCACATGATGATGGGCAGGCACATGCTGCCACAGTGCACACACGTGCGTGCGCACGCGCACGCCGAGACAGTGCTGCATCTCTGTGGCTAGTATCTTCTGTAGATAAGAAGCATGCTTTACTGTATCAGAATAACTTCAAACTTTTAATCAACAGAGCTCCTTTCGCACTTGTTTGACGAAGTATGGCATGCATATGAGTACTCATTCCTTTATGCTGAAAGGAAAACATTTTAATCTCCAGATGGTTGAAGCAAAAATTAACCAGATTGATCAGTATTTGTCTTATATTGGGCAAAAAATGCCTAATGTGAGTGGATGGAAATAACCAATTTGGTGACCACGTGAAGGGCTGATTTCAAATATGATTTTATGTGTACTGTATTTGAAACTTTGTTTTTTTATTTTTATTTTTTTATTTTATTTATTTTTAGAGAGAGGGGAAGGGAGAGAGACAGAGAGGGAGAGAAACAGCAATGTATGGTTGCTCCTCACATGGCCCTCACTGGGGACCTGGCCTGCAACCCAGGCATGTGCCCCGACTGGGAATCGAACTGGGACCCTTTGGTTCCCAGCCCGCGCTCAGTCCACTGAGCTACACCAGCCAGGGCTGAAACTTTGTTTTTAATGAGTTAAAAATGTTTAAGCTTAAATTTAAGAGTGAACCATAAAGATAACCTTGATAGCAAGAGACTTTATCCATCACTCATCAAAGGGTCATTGTCCTCCAATCTAAATTAAGATATTCTGTTATATTTTAAACACATAACACCTTTGTTTATGTCCTAGATCTGAAGAAGAAACTGGAAATATTTTCAGTTATTGTAATTGTATATGAGGGATTTTTCTATTGGCTATCCTTATCTCCTTGGACTATTCTAATCCCTAATATCTACTTCATCTTTGTCTTAACAGTTACCTGCCTAGAGCAGTAGCCTATCCACTCAATTCTACTTTTTTCACTCAGTTGGTCCTAGCTACATCAAAATAAATTCATTAGAGTGCAAGAAACGAATACATAAAATTTAGAAGGACTTTTTATTTTTTATTTATTTTTTTAAATATATTTTTAAAAGATTTTATTTATTTATTTTTAGACAGAAGGAAACAGAGGGAGAAAGAGAAGGAAAGAAACATCAATGTGTGGTTGCCTCGCATGTGGCCCCCACTGGGGACCTGCTCTGCAGCCCAGGTATGTGCCCTGACTGGGAATTGAACAGGCGACCCTCTGGTTCGCAGCCCGAGCTCAATCCACTGAGCTACACCAGCCAGGGCTAAAAGGACTTTTTAAAGGCAGGATCTCATCATCTGAATGTTAAAAAGAGAAGGATTAACCATTGAAAGTTTAACATCTCAATAAACGCTGACCTATAGCACATTGCTTCTTCTACAGTACACGTCCTCAGCTGGTCTTTGTGTTCTCTGAACGATGTATTTGTTCCTGCTCTCTTGGAAGACTCAGCCACCAATGATGTATTATTACCAGTTAAGATTTTGTTACCTGCACTTAACATTTCTGAACTTGATCTTGCTCAAACATTTCAGTGGTGTTTCATTTCTCTGAAGGCATAATCTCATGTAGTTAACAAGGCCCCTGCCTACCTTTTCAGTGTCATCTTGGGTTGTTGTCCCCAGGCACCAGTGTCTGGCCCCAGGAAACTTCTGTTCCTGCCATGGAGGCCTCTTCTCACAATCTGGTTCTCATATGCATTTTAATCTCTTACACCTCCTCCCTCAGTCTCTTGTCTGGCCCACTCATCGCTCAAGCCGCTTGTTTACAGAGCCACTCTCCCCCAATCTAAATTAAGACACTGTGTTATATTTTAAACACATGAGGCTTATCACAATTTTAACTAAAGATTTATTTCTACGGTTTTTTGTTTAATATTCACTTTTCCTACAGATTATAAACTTTATGAGGGCAAGATTCATGTTAGTTGTTCAACACTGTAATTCTAATGCCTGGCACATTATAGACACTCAATAAATCTTTGCTGGATAGGAAAATATAAATATGCACATAATGGACAAACCGGTACGAGATCGCCCTCCAGCAGACAAATAACTGTAAAAATCTGACAAAATGTAAGAGCAAGTATTTTCTTGCAGTAGACAATAAGCATAACAAAATCATGATCTTTAATAACAGGGAACAGATTAAGTGAGCTCCATACCCTTGCTGTTTGTCTGGGGGCAATTTCCTGGCCCTGATGAAGAGGACTAGAATCCAAGGAGAACATGGTTGTCCTTCTTATAGGAGAAAGCACAAAGCAGAGTTCTGGGTACCCCAAGCAGCTGGAATCTGTGGGGTGGAACTTCAGACAGATGAGAGCCATGCAAGGAGAGGGCCCCAGAAGTCTCTGTGGGGGTGCCCATCAGTTTGTGGCTGAAGGCCAGGCTGTCCATGCACAAGGCAAACCTAACAAAGATTTAACAGATAGAAGCTGGCAGGAGATTGAGAGTGCAACGAAAAACTAGAGGATGAGCAGGGCGGATGTGTCAGAGTTCCATCCCTGCCAGGTACGAGAGATCTTGTCCACACCACTTTAACGCCTGAAGCATCCAGATGAGACACCAGAAAGTCTGCCTTAGAAGTTAGGACCACACGCTTGTACGAGATTTGGTCTAGTCCAGACTGAACAAAACCTAATTCCAAGGCCTGTAAAGATCCACAGGGGAAATAAAATGAGGTTGACGTTCCAGTCTGGCCAAGTTAGAGGGTCAGGCAAGCACTTTGGACTTCCACAGGTAGGTACTAACAGAGCATGAAACTAAGTTCATGATGATCATTCAATCACCGAACTGCCTGATATCATAAGAGTCACAACTGAAAAAAGGAAAGGAACAGAATCCAGTCTCTACAATATATTATCTGCAATCGATATATACGCACAGTCTGTATCTGTGACTATTTAGCCATGAACAACTTCCACTGACTTTCTTGTCATGTGGATGGGTGGGGACTGCAAGGTGGCTGTGTGCAGATCATTAGTCTTTAACTTCAGCAATCCTTCAAGTCATGTCTTCTCTGACCCAATGACCCAATTTATATTCTAATCAATCATAATCACTCCCTTGAAAACACTCTCAACATCTTGGCTCCATTTCAGCTTCACTAACACTACTATGGCCAAACCACAACTCTTAGTTCATTAAAAATTTTTTTTTTTAAATTTATTTTTAGAGAGAGAGGAAGGGAGGGAGAGAGACATCCATGTGTGAGAGAAACATCAATTAGTTGTTTCTTGCACGCCCCAACTAGGAACCTGGTCTGCAGCCCAGGCCTGTGCCCTTACTGGGAATCAATCGCACTGGCAACCTTTCCGTCTGTAGGTCAGCGCCCAATCCGCTGAGCAACATCAGCCAGGGTAACACAACCTTGGTTAAAATGTACTCTCCCTACTCTATACCTCCAACTGAATAGCTGAGTGTGGCTGGAGAAGAAAAATAAAAACAATGAAAAATTATTAGACATATTGGGAAAAAAAAAAACGAGAGCCACTGTCAAGAGAGAAAGTAATCAATACAAACCAATTCTGAGATGGCCTAGATGTTGCAATTAGCAAAGATTTAAAAGGTATTTTAATAAACATGTTCAAAAAATTTAGAAAAATATCATCTTAATAAGTGCACAGATTGGAAATTTCAACAAAGAATTAGAAACTATAAAGAAGACCCAAATGGAAGTTATAAAACTTACAAGTACGGTAACTGCAATGAAAAATTCACTAGATAGTCTTGACAACAGATAGGAAATTTCAGAATAAAGAGTAATTAATGTGAAGACATCCACAAAAATAATTCAACCTAAGGAACAGAGAGAAAAAAAATGAAGATAAATAAACAGAGCCTGAAGGGACCAGTGGACAGTATCAATGGTCTAACATACGTGTGATTGGAGGCCAGAAGGAAAAGCAAGTGATATTGAAGTATAAACATATTTGAGGAAATAATGGCCAGAAATTTGCCCAATTTGATGAAAACATGATCCCAGAAGCTTATCAAACTCCAAGCAAGATAAATATAAAAACAACCATACCGAGGCACTTTATAGTTAAACTGCTGAAAAGCAATGAATGCTAAAAGGAAAATCTTGAAATTGGCTGGAGAAAAAAAGACATACAGGAATACAAGCCGAGTCCTAATGAAATACAATAAGATCAGAAAACAAAAGAAGGACATCTTTAAAATGATGAAAAATCCACAAAACTATCAACCTTGCTTCGATTTCTTATGAAGCAAAAATATCCTTCAAAGAAAGTGAAAAAGAGATATTTTCATATCAGTGAAAGATGGTTGTATTTATAGCAAACAGACCTGCGCTGCAAACAAATGTGCAGAGATGCCCATTAGGATGAGAGGATGTGGCACCAGGCAGACACTGGCATCTACATGAAGACATGGAGGATAACATACATGTGAAGTAAGACTATATTTTCTTTCTTCTCACAATTTACTTAAAAGACAACCAAATGTTTACAAAGTAAGTCTGCAACTTTAGAATTAGTATGGAGTTAACAAATCCATATGGAGTTTGAACCCATATCCTTGCCCCACTAATCCCAACAATTCAACTTTTATTTATTTATTTATTTTTTAAAAGATTTTATTTATTTATTTTTAGAGAGAGGGGAAGGGAGGGAGACAGAGAGGGAGAGAAACAGCAATGTATGGTTGCCTCTCACGTGGCCCTCACTGGGGACCTGGCCTGCAACCCAGGCATGTGCCCTGACTGGGAATCGAACCGGGACCCTTTGGTTCCCAGCCAGTGCTCAATCCACTGAGCTACACCAGCCAGGGCTAATTCAACTTTTATTTACACACAAAATAAAAATGTAAAAGAGAAAACAAAACAATACAATGCTGAGAATAACGCTTGATCACACAGTGAACTTGAAGCATTGGGAGTTAGTGAATTTTCAGAATATTTTGCCAAAAGAGAGTTTTGAACCCAATCTTATCAAGTTTCTTGAAGATGAAATATGTATTATCCTCCAGACAGAAACAAAGCTATGTTGAGAAATTTTAATGTCATTTTTTATTCCATTGCCATTGTATTATTAGCTTGTTTGTCTACATGCTTCTCAATTTCTTCAAGAGTCCTTGTTTTATTAAAGACGAGGGACAAAAATGCTGAGTGAGAAATCTGGCCCATTTTTACAAGCTGAGATTTAGTTGCAATATAAACTGAGTACTGTCTTTCATATTGCTGACCAAGGGCGTTTGGAAGCATTTCTCCTCATAAGAGGTTTATGGGGAGACATTAGAACTGAATGGTTACTTAACTCTGGATCTCTATGTATAATAATAAAAAAATTAAGATGCATCATTTTTGGGGGGTGATAAAAATAGAATAGCTAAATATCCACTATAAGACGTATTATTTTGTCTTTCCTCTTTCTTACTCCCCATCTGTCCTCTTGCCATGCACTGCCATATTGGCCATGCATTTTTTTTTTGTAATAGTAGTGGGCAATTTTCTGTATTTGAAGCGAGTCCTCCATTTCAAATGAATTACAATCTAGAATAAAGAAAGCATGCTGTCTTCTTTGAACTTAGTGTGCGAAAGAAGAAATACTTCCATTCCTTAGCAGAAATATAGTATTGTCTATGAAGCCTTCTAGTTTATTTTTATTTATTTTTAAAGAATTTATTTATTTACTTACTTAGAGGGGAAGGGAGGGAGAAGGAAAGGAAGAGAAACATCTGTCAGTTGCCCCTCACACACACCCCAACTGGGGGCTGGGCTGCAACCCAGGCATGTGCCCTGACCAGGAATCAAACCAGTGACCATTTGCTTTGTGGGATGATGCTCAACCAACTGAGTCATGCTGGTAAGGGCAAGACATCTAGTTTATATTTTTTCTCTATTTTTTTCTTTGCAACTTGACATAAAAACATTTTTGTTTTACTATCTTCATAAGTGTGAAGATACAACACACATGGCCCTCTCACCCTCTCCTGAAGGCGTACATACTTTCCAGGGCCTTTTCTTTGAGGCTACCCTCCTCTAGCCCTCGATGGGCTGCTACCTTAAAAACTGCTGAAGTTCTACATATCAATAAAAAAATCTACAAAATGTGTTCCACATGCCAGCTTGATATTCATTTGCATGGTGGAAAATAATATTAAAAGAGCAGTGCGAAGTTAAAAGTCTTATCTAACTTATTTAGGCAAATTGCCTTATGTTTAAACATAATCACAATATGATTAAACACATTTTATGGGTACAATGACTGGATTTTTCTTATGACTCTTCTATGGTATTCAAGGATTACCTTTCTCAATTTTGTGTCTTGCAAATGAAATACCCCATGGCCAGCAGCATGAGCATCATCTGAAAGCTTGTTAGAAATGCAGAATCTGAGAACCCATCTAGACCTACTGCCTCAGGATCTGCATTTTAAGAGTCCCAGGAAGCACTGCTCTGCAGCATGGGTTTCAGGATTGCCTATGAGGTGATTACTAGAGTAGTTCTGGAGAGAAACAGTGTTGTATACACCTTTGAGGTAGCCTCATGCAATCGATTCCAAAACAGAAGTTAGTAAAAATTATAAATTATTATTTTTGATACTTTCCTGGAACTCGTGTTTACACTCAGTGTTTACAGAAAACGATTGTTTCATATGTTAATGTAATAATAAAAATGCATTATAATGTTCCTTTAAGACAACTCACAACTTACTCTGGAGTTAGACTACTGTAAATCTTAGTTGAGCATCTAAGTACTTAATGGTTCAATGTTTAGTTATTTATTATCACCCCATGCTGTTTTGTTCCTGCTAAAATATAAACTAGTTTCAGTTATTTAAAAAATGTAAACTTGTTTTCAACCTATATACTTCCTAAAATAAATGTACATGTATGTTATAACTCCTCCATCCGTTTGACACTGAGAGAGAATGAAGGGCAATTGAAATGAGTATCTGTGAAATGCTGTTTTAGGTTGGGAAGCAGAGAACTGGGGGTTACAGCTAAAGACTAGGGACAATCAACCTCTAAATTAATTTTACCTCTCTACTCTCTGGATTCTTTAAGCCATTATTTACAAGCTGTCAAATTTTATGGTTGAAGTGATTTGTATAAAATATGCAGTGAAAGCATATTTTATCCATTGATTTCTTGGCTGTTCATGGTTGCCACTCATCTCCCGAAGAACTCTTTTCTGCTGTACAAAACACAGATTAAAATATCAGTCTTCAACCCTGTCGCTAATGTGGAGACAAAGAGGATGGGCAATGAAGTTAGCCAGGCCTGGGTTTAAATCATAGCTTTGCCCGTTACTAATTGTGTATAATTTGGTCAAGCCATTCCATGACTCTGGCCCACTTTTCTTCATTTTAAAATGTGGATAATCATAATATAGAATTTGAGATAGTTTCAGCAAGCTCTAAATGAGTTAATACATGTAAAGCTCTATCACTTGGAAAATTTTTAAAGGGCCTGTAAGAGCATTTTTTAATGAAAATTTTTGTAAGTACAGCTTTATCTATCCTTGAGTTTTTTTTTTTTTTTTTTTTTTTGAGGGCACTGCCACTTCTAGTAATAACAGATTAGGTAATTTGTTATAGCTCTTCCACAAAGAATAACCTCAAAAGCTAGGCAAAATGGGATATAAATAAAATCAAATTTTTAAAGCAGGAAAGAATGAACAAGATACTGAAAAATCTGGGAGAAGGCTGGAACCCATAGACAGATCTGGGGTTCCTGGCATATATGGTCTTTTGGATCTTACAGGCATTGACTAAACAGAAAGAGATGAACGAACCATGCTCTGTGCTTTCGGTGGCCTCACAAAGTCAAGGGGAAAAAGAATTGAGGCCCATCAGGTTGGAGACTTTGATAAAGTAAACTCCAACTTGGGCTAGCATCCTGAAGGACTTCACTGCGGAAGTAAGGGTGAATCGATATAAACAATTTCTCACAGTTCTGTAGCCCTCAAGAAAACCTCAAGACTTGAAGTTGGTTAGAGGCAGTCCCAGACTGCTACTCACCCCAGTGAGCTATAGAAACAAGTAAAAAGCTTCCCTAAAGGAACGTAACATCATCTTAGGCCTAAAATAATTTTATCACATACTTAAAAAAATAATTTGTCTAGTGCACAAAGATAACCAGATGCAAAGTCATAACTCACCGTGAGTGAGGAAGAGCAAAAATAAGAGACACCAAAATCAGAAGTACAGTGACTGCAGACACTAAATTTATTAGATGTGGTACATATAACACGGTATTGTAAGAGATAAAGCCAGGCTTAAAAAATGGACAGGAGCCCTGGCTGGTGTGGCTCAGTGGATTGAGCCTTGGACTATGAAGCAAAGGGTTGCCAGTTCAATTCCCAGTCAGGGCACATGCCTGGGTTTCAGGCCAGGTCCCCAGTAGGGGACTCCTGAGAGGCAACCACACGTTGATATTTCTCTCCCTCTCTTTCTCTCTCCCTTCTCCTCTCTCTAAAAATAAATAAATTAAAAAATCTTTTAAAAAATGGGCGGGAAATTGGAGAAAGTTAAATAGAAATCTTTTTAAAATTCAGGACAAAAAATGCAATAATCAATTAAGAACTTACTGGATAGTTTGAAGACCAAATCAGACAGAGCTTAAGAGAGAATTAGTGAATTGGGAGATAGTTTACAAGTATGTCCAAAAATCATCATGGACATATAAAAAATGAAAAATACAGAAGCAAAGGGAAAATGCACAGAGCATATAGTGTAAAAGTTTAATATATCTTTTTAAATTTTTTTTAAAGATTTTATTTATTTATTTTCAGAGAGAGGAGAAGGGAGGGAGAAAGAGCAATGTATGGTTGCCTCTCACATGGTCCTCATTGGGGACCTGGCCCGCAACCCAGGCATGTGCCTCAACTGGGAATAGAACCAGGACCCTCTGGTTCCCAGCCCGCACTCAATCCACTGAGCTACACCAGCTGGGCAGTTTAATATATCTTTCATCAGAACCCTAAAGACAGAGGAATGAGAGAGTGAAGACAAAACAGTTGGAAAGATAATGGCTGATAATTTTCTATAACTAACAAATGACATCCACCCACAGATTCAAGAAACCCAATATACTTCAAGCAAAATAAGTCATTGGAAATCCATAGTCAAGCACACCCTAGTGAAACCGCAGCAAAGCAAAGAGAGGCAAAACCGAAAAGCAGCCCGTGAAAGAAGACAGATGCCCTTCAAAGGACCATCACGAGTGTTGGTCTACTTTCTCTCAACCCCAGCAGAGGCAGAAAGCCAGTGGAATGATGTTTTCAGTCAGGCCTGGGCCTAGGGCGACAGGATGAGGCGCTTGTTTCAAGACAAAACTTAAAGCATGTAAACACATTTATCAAAGTGAATAGTAGCTCTTGACTCGATCGTGGCGCCCTGCAGACTTGGCTTTCGCCAGCGATATCAATGGAATTGGGCATTACCGGAGTGTTCAGGCAATGATACAATTTATCAAATCTGAAAACCCACTTAGCTTGGGAATATTTTTTATTAGCCTTAACAAAATTTTAAGTGATATAACATTACATGAAATTGGAAGATTAGCAAAGGATAAAATGTCTTTCCAACAAATGGCTGTGCATTTTACTTAAAGGAAGAATGCTCTGTTTTGCTGCACATATTCTATAGTTTGTTTGAGATTTACATTTTCTTTTGCATGCAAAAGTAAGCACTTGTCAATTACCCACTGAGGGGGTGCTGTGATAGAGAGGTTATTTCTCAATAAGCTTCTGAATAAAAACCACTTATGCAAAATGCCATTTTTGATGCATGTGTACAAAGCAGGGAGCATGCTTGCTTGGCTGGGAGCACTCACTGGAGGCAGCCTCTCTCCTATTCTCGCGCTCTTAGCCTTCTTCTTAATGGGATTAGGTTTGCATCAGGATAATTTCAGTTGCATATCAAAGTCATTCAGGTGCAATAGATGAAGTTTCTTTCCAGGGAGGATAAAACCTTTGGAATTAATGAATCCAGCCAACTTTCTGGAAGACAAACCAGGAGTGATGGATCCAAGCCTAAAAAACATCCTGTTTCAGGTTCCAAAAACAGAATCCAAGATACGATTGCAAAGGGGACCAAGTGTCTTCATTTCTCATTGTCCCAATGCTGTGTTGACCAAAGGATTATCTCGTAGGTGTGGCTCAGTTTCTTTTTTTTAAAATGGAATCTGAATAAGAGTTAGTGTTAGTCTAAATTTATTTTGGGAAGAGAGATGTGATGGCCACGATATATCCCTTCAGAACTATAGAACCACTGGTTTTCAGCAAAGCTTTTAATAGATACTATTATTGCCAAATACTTATTCAACAGAAATATTAAAGACCCTGTTTATGTTAGACTCTGAGTATATTCCTACAAGAGCATATGGCAAAAAGATGGACTGAACTGCTACTAGGCACATCAACATGAATGAATTTCTTAAATGTCATTTTTGAGCAAAGTGAGCCAGTACAAGAGTGCATACTGTAGGAGCCACTTTCAGAAAGCTCGAATCAGGCAAACTAGTCCATGGCACCTGAAGTTAGGCTAGCTGGGGTTAGTGGGGACTAGAGAATTTCTGGAGTGCAGGCAATGATTTGGTTCTTAGACTGGGTGCTGGTTATACGGGGGGTTCACTTGTAAAAATCCATCAAGCTCTACCCTGTGACCTTGCACTTTTCTGCATGCATGTTTGACTTCAGTAAAAAGCACTCCTAATAAAACTATGAAGGGTAATGAAGTGGTCCTATGACCAGTTGCAAATATTATAAAGACTTCTCTTGTGCTGTGAAAAAAAGGTTAGAGGAAGGCAGAGAGAGAGTGAGCAGAGAAACCAGCGAGGGGCTGTTGCATTTGTCCCAGTGAGAGATAGGGTGACATGGTTTAGGGAGGTGACAGTTGAGACAAAAAGGGTAGACAGGTTGAAATGTAATTAGGTGGACAAACACATGCCAGGGACTGCTGAGGGACTGGTTGAGGGCAGGAAGAGAATGAAGGCTCAGTCTGGTGAACAGCAATGATGTTCACTGAGAGGAGGAAAGTTAGAAGTGGAATTGATTTATTCTTTCATTGTTTAACACCTAAAGTCTCATAGCGTCAAAAGCAAACATCACATTCATCTTAGAGACTGTGAGGCTATGATACATAAAAGTTAGAAATTTTTAACTTTATCTAGCCTTTCTCCCCAAATGTATTTAAATCTATATTTATTTGCAGGGGATGTAATTCAGTGAGGAATTATCAGCTCTGTTTTTGTAGTTGAAGAGGCACGGGACTGAGAAGGGACTAGGTCACAGGCTTGAGTTCCAAACTTGTGGTCCAGTGGTGACCATGGAATAAAAGGAGACCCAACAACCTGCACAGAGATCCCTTTTCCAAGATGTGAGAATCAGAGAATGTAAGGTTCTCACACATTTTAAGATAAAAATATGCGAGGGGAACAACACACATGCCAAAAATTACCTTTGGCAGCTCCGTTCCACACCACTATTTTATGATTATAGGGGGCACCAAAACAAAATCACGGTTATGTCTTGGCACCAGCAGGGGTGGATTTCCTTGTGTGAAATATTAGCACAGTTTTGCACTGCTGCTCACAGTGGGAAAATAGGGTCTTCAGCACCAACCACTAGAGAATGATTTAATGTTCACTCCAAATCTTGATGCTCAGATCCATCACACACAGTTTTATTTTTCTGTTTCCTTTCCATGTCCAAGTGGAATCTTGCCAGATGGCAAAATGACTTATTGAAATATTTTTTAATGAATCTGCTACGTTTTGTTACCACAATCCAGTATTTAAACAGGATAAATTATTTTCTTTCTCTCTGCATTAAATAACCTCAATTTATCCCTCCAACATTGGACACAGAGAATAATTTTAGGTAATGCAGGGTTTAGACCTGTGCTTTCAGGTGAGCTTTCTGCGGTGATAGCAATGTCCTTATCTGACTGTCAATTGATGTAGTCACTAAGCATATGTGGCTATTGAGTACTTGACATGTGGCAAATGCAACTGAGCTATTTAGTTTTAATTTTATTCAACTTAAATTAAAAGAACCACAAAAAGAAGTCACACTGGACTTCACAGGTGTAGACACACCTAGATTGGTATGATTCATCATCTTTATAACAGAACTCCTTAGCAGAGAAAAGATGTATTTTACATTTCCTCCAAAGCAATGCTTGAGTCACTTCTAATAATCATAATTCTGATGAGGGAAACACATGCATTTATAGTATTGCTCCTACTTTACAGCAGAAATAAGTGAAACAAGCAGTTAAGAGATTGGCTTAGGATCTAGGAGAATTAATAGATTTTTTTTCTCAGTTTATGGTTATAAGAGAAAAACAACTCAGTTTTTCATGAATGCAACACAAATTTATTAAGAGGCATCTGCTAGGCAGTAATGCATGTTCTAGAGACGAAGCTGTGAACCAAGTGAGGTTTCACCGTGAGCCTGCACTCTAGTTGAGGAAATAGACAATAAACTAACAGATATGAGCATCATGTGCCAATGTGAAATGGTGATCCATGCTTTGGAGAACAATAAAGCAAGGTTAAGAGGAGAGGGAATATAGGTGAGTCAGGGAAGAGAACACCGAAGCAGAGCTGTCTGGACAGAGCAAGCATCTTGAACAGAAGCTGAGGGTGGGAGAGAAACTCAAGGAACCCCCAGGAACCTGTGCCCTGGAGCAGAATGAGAGAAGGAGAAAGTGGACAGGGCAGAATAGTGAGGTGAAGCAGAGGGGGTGATCTCCAAGAACTCTTCGAAAGCTTTTGCTTGGATTTTGAGTGAGTTGGAAGGCAATTGGAGGATTCTTAGCAGAAAAAGTGATGAGATTGTAGCCCATTTTCAAAGATTACTTTAGCCACTGGGTAGAGGGTAGACTATGAGGGCCAGGGTAGAAGTAGAAGGTCTAAGGAGGAGGTCACCATCCAGCAGGAGGTCACTGTGCATGACCCAGTGGGGATGGGGTGCATGGATAGCCATGGAAATGCCAAGAGAGGCGCAGGTTGGTGTGTGTTTGCTGATGGGTTGGGTATGAGCTGTGAGAGAAGAGATTCAAGAACACCAAGGTTTGTGGGCCAAGAAACACCATGAATTGGCTGAGAAAACCTGGAATTTCCTGAGATTAAGTTCTCAGCTACAAGGTGGACTGGAAGATTGAAATAAAATAGGGTTCTGTCCCAGAAAAATAGAAAAAGATGTGCTTTTGCATTCCCGTGGTTTGTGACTTTATGATTCCTGTGCTCTGCACGGATAAAGACTGTGTTCCCCTCCCGCCCTTCACTGGCAACGCCTGCTCAGCAGCAGTAGGGGAGGGGTGGAGAGCGGCCAATGGGTGGCACCTTGAGATCACAGGATCTTTTCTAAAGAAGGTCACGTGGTGGTCTGGCTAAGAATAAGAGCTGAGAAAGTTTCAGGAAGTGGAAGTGTCCCATTAGAGTCTGTAGCCGAGTTCACATGACGGGAGTAGGAAGTGTTTGTGCAGCACTTCAGCTTTAGAGGGGTGAGAACTCCTAGGAAGTGGTTACCAACAGGTGAAGGTCCTTAAAGTTCTGTGAGAATGTAGACATACTATGGGATAATAAAATTGTCATCTAAGTTTTACCCCACCTCCTGGATTAGTTTGCTAGAGCTGTCATAAGGAAATTCCACAGCCTGGGTGGCTTAAACTGTAGAAATATAGAAAGCTGGAAGTTCAAGGTCAAGGGATCATCAGGGTTGGTTCTTTCTGAGGTGGTTAAAGAGAATCTATTCCAGGCCTTTCCTTGGCTTGTAGATCGGTGTCTTCATCATCACAAAGGTTTCTTCCTCTGTGCCTGTTGGTCCCTATGCTTCTTCTCCCATTCTTATAAGGATGACACGGCCCTGGCTGCTGTGGCTCAGTGGATTGAGTGCCAGACTGAGAACCACAAGACACCGGTTCGGTTCCCAATCAGGGCACATGCCTGGGTTGTGGGCCAGGTTCCCAGTTGGGTGTGTGAGAAGGTGTGATTTCACCTCTCTCTAAAAGTAAATAAGTACATCTTAAAAAAAAAAAAAAAAAAAGGAAAAAGAAAATGCCATGCTGGAGTAGGCTTAATCTAATGACCTCAGTTCATTTGATCACCTCCGTAAAGATTTTTCTCCAAATAAGGTCATATTTGTGGTACAAGGAGTTAGAACTTGAATATATTAATTCAGAGGGGACACAATTCAATCTATAACACCCCTTTGTCTGAATAAAAACTTTTAAAATTGCTGAAGCATGTACTGGGATATAGGGAAGAGCCCAGGGTGTCCTGGAGGTTCCTTTATTCCCTTTACTGAACTTCAACTCTCATTTGCCCAAGTTAAGAGAACCTTCCTCCTGTGTCTGCATTTGTACAAATCGTGGAGGTCATTGCCAAGGCAAGAAAGGCAGGGTGACCACCAGGACAGCCACCTTGGGAATGTCCATCCTTATGCGCTGGGCTGGCTCTCGGCAAGGACTCTGGGCCCCTCAACATGCCAGCCATACGGTCTCTACCACTTAGAATTGGGTGACCTTGGGCAGGTTCTTCTTAGATTTAATTCTATCAACTGAATAAATAAAGAATCCTCTTATTGTGAGAGTTCATATAGGCTCTGATACATACTATGCATTAATAAATAGAACCCATTTTGCTATTGTTTTAATAGAAGCAAGTCTGTCCTCCAGGAATGAATGCAGAGGTTAAAATGATGTTTGATGACAATGAACCTGGCATCACTTATCTGATATCATCTAGGTTTTTGACTGTGGGAAACTCTGGTTCTCAGGACTTTTGTCAGTGGAATAAGATACCTAGACATGATCTGAAAAGCTGTAAGTTCTGCTTTGGGCACTCTGTGCCCTGGAGGGAAGAAACATGGGGTCAAATGCATCAGAGAACATGAGAGCACATCAGCTTTAGGTCCCCTGGAGACAAGCGAAGACCATTAGGATGTGAAGGAGATTGGAGTTGATTTGGAAAAGATGAGTCCCAAATGAGGACTTTGAAACGGGGTCAGGGAGAGGAATTTGCCTGTCCAGTAGTTTGATAAAGGCCTTGTTCTGATTGTGGTATCAGCAGCAGGTTCTTTTCCTTCTGTAAGTAGAGCTTTCCACAAAATCAGATGCCAACATACGGGTAAACATGGTCAGGCTTTAATGCTGGGACCCAAGGGGGAGGAAAGTGCTGGACCCCTAGTTAAAATGGGGCAGCACCTCTGCTTTATGCCTCTCCAGGCAGTTTTCTCAAGGGTAGATGGTATCATTCTGAGAGCCTGTGGGTTCCCAGGAAACCGAGTCTCCAGGAGGACAGGAGGACAATTCAACTGGTGGGGTGTGGAGGTTACCAATGGAATCACGGACTCTTGGGTCTGGCCTGTGACCTTGGGCTGTCTGGACTGATGGCTGCACATGGCCCTACCTTATTACCAGTGACCAGACCATCAAAGACCAGGAACCAAGGTAAAAATAGCTCACCAATCCCTAAAAATACATGTAGCTAAAAAACAGTCACTTTTTTTTCAGTCACTTAGATTTCAAATACAACATTGAGTCCTGGACTAAAAGAGCTCTATCCAGCTGCATTCAGTCAAATTTCTTTTTTTTTTTTTTTTTTTTTAAAATATTTTATTTATTTATTTTTAGAGAGAGGAGAAGGGAGGGAGACAGAGAGGGAGAGAAACAGCAATGTATGGTTGCCTCTCACATGGCCCTCACAGGGGACCTGGCCCGCAACCCAGGCATGTGCCCTGACTGGGAGTTGAACCGGGACCGTCTGGTTCCCAGCCCGCACTCAATCCACTGAGCTACACCAGCCAGGCTCAAATTTCTATTTAAAGCCAACAGACTTCTGTAGGGGCTGATAAAAAAGCAAAGAATATCACTGAGAGCCTCAGGCCCCACAAGGAAATTGTCCAGGGGAACTCCTTGAAGTCAACTGGAAAAATGAATGACTGTAGGTTTGGGTTATTTGGGAATGGTGAAACCCCTATGGCAATGAGGGGTCAGATTTTGTGCCAGAGGCTGCTATCAAGCAGAATCTTAAGTTTGTGCAAATGTGTGTGGGATTCCCATGGACTTCAAAGAGAAAGCAGATACGAGGTAAAGGCAGAGATAAGTCCTCACATCAAGTTGGTTTCCTTTGGGTAGGCAACATTGAACATGAACAAGCTGGCCTATCTCCACTTGGAATCAGAACATCAGAAATGATGCTTGGTTTTGCCTTTTATTTTAATGGGTCTTGAGGAGATTCAAGGAAAGAGAATTCAGCAGGAATGTTTGAAGGGAGAGGGGATTGTTACATGGGATTATGGCTATTCCACTAATGAATTAAGGAATAAGAGGTCGACCCAAGTGTGGTCCAAAGCAGTCTGGAGGTGTGTTTATTTCTAAGTGATATTGGGTAGTTTTTGAGATTCTTATTGTTGCCTCAATAAAAACTAGTATCTACAGGAATTTGTGCCTTATTTGTTTGCTAATGATGATAAAGAATGTAGATGGAGTGTCAAGAAGCACTAAGCCTCCTTGTTGTTTGTGACATTGCCTATCCAACCATACAAGGACTCTCTCTGCTTACTAGGCCATGGCCCACTTCAGTCTGGACACATAGTGGATTGGATATGGCCCTTTTCAAGCAGCATGCATCCCTTCTTCTCCCTCTACTACGGGGGCTGGAGAGCTCACAGAGCGCATTCCTGACTCTTTGCAGCTAGGATTCGGAATGTCAATCACATTTCCCCACTTAGGATTTCTTACTGGAGGAAGATTTCAAGGTGAAAATGAATGCCACTTTTTACTATGCGTGACCATTTCCTGCTTCCTAGAAAGGCGGCACAAGTGGCACTTCCCACAGAAGTGCTCCTGAGTCCACAGCTCTGTGGAGTAGCTATTTTGAGGGAAATCACAGGGGAACATGTAGTTTTATGCTGAGTCACCAGTTTTGCAGAGATGAGAGGCATTCCTAGGGTGGTGGGGTCAGGCAGGGATCATGGCAGTATGTCCTTGAACCCAGTGGTTTCAGTGGCACCTGAGGCCCCATTTTTGTGATTGTGACAAAGGTTGCCAATGGGTCACTTCTTTAGGAGTCCAAGGATCCTTCTTGGAAGTCAAGCCTGGATCCTTTGATAGCCTTGCTACTCACAATTCTCAGTTCTCAGGTGGGGCTGTTGTAATAGTTTCTATTTCTTTTTCTAAACCATCATTGATGTGTGTTACTGCTCCCTGGGAAAGTTAGGGATTTTGTCCATTAATTAATTAATTTACTCATTCATTTTTCACTTTCCCTTTTATTTAACAAACACTAACGCTCAACACTTCTTGCTTGTAGGCATTTCCCTAATTTCTGGGAATATAAAATCAATAAGACTTGATCTTTAAGGAGATGACAACTTAGGGGAGACAAATGGACAGATAGACTACTATAATAAAGCATATCACAGGCAATGATAGAAGTGGGCAGGGTAGAGCTTCTTTTTTTATTGTTGTTCAAGTACAGTTGTCTCCGTTATTGCCCCCATCACATCCCCACAAACCCGCCATCTCCGCCTCCCACACCTGATCCCACCCCCACCTTGGTTTTGTCCATGTGTCCTTTATACATGTTCCTGAAAACATCCCCCCCCCCCATTATCCTCTCCCACGTCCCCTCTGGTTACTGTCAGTTTGTTCTTAATTTCAATGTCTCTGGTTCTATTTTGCTTGCTTGTTTGTTTTGTTGATTAGGTTCCACTTAAAGGTGAGATCATACGGTATTTGCCTAATCTTACTGAGAATGTGGGCAGAAGGTGGGCTGCCAGATGAAGGTTCCTGGAACCATCACAGAAGAAAAATAGAAAAATAGAATTCCTGACCTTAAGAGTTTATAAACTAAAATGATCCCAGGAAAGAATGCCTAGCTCTTGACTAATGGTCTTGTCTGTACCTTCAGGCCAACTCTGCAAGGACAGGGCTTGCCTTTGCCATCATGATTTCATCGGAATTCTGTGTGGCATATGATGCCCACAGCATGTGGGGATGACCAGGTATAGTAATGACTCAGCATGGGCCACCTGGCTACTCAGTCACACCACAGGTACTAACTGATGAGCTGCCACCATGGATAGAGATGTTAAATTGAGTGAAATAAACAAGGTTGCTGTCTGCAGACCTGGGAAACCCAGATATCTATACAAGAAATAATTGCATAAAAATAAATGAGAAATTTCCTGAAAGAAGGTCTGGTATAGTAAGCAGAAAGGTGAACAAACGATTAAATTCAAGATGGCCAGGGCTGGCATGGGGTACCTACGTGGTGTGATAAGAAACAGAAAAGGGGCATCTAACACCAAGAGCAGGGGGGGAAGAGCTAACGTGAAGCTGACAGTAACGCTATTCGGGCTTCATCCTAGCTGATGCTCACAGTGGATGGTTTTCAGTGCATCTCAGACAAGAAACGGGAACATGGGGTTTACATACTAAGCTCAAACTTGTACAGTTAGGAACCTGAAGAGCAAGGATTCAACCAAGGCAGCCTGTCTTCTGAACCAAGTTCTGGAGCATGAAGAGGAGCTCATCTGTGGGCAGCAGGGAAGGGGAAAGGAACAGCAATGCAAAGGCTAGGAGGAGTGCACACAGCAGGCGCCCAATAAGCAGATTTGATTTGATGACCACAGTTTTCTGCTGCTCCTTCTGAGAGGAGTTATAAAGATCAAAAAAGACATGGGCATAGAGTTTGTCAGACCTGTTCAAATGGTCACTCCACTACTTACAATTCCAGGCAAAACTTAATACCAGAGCCTAAGTTTCCCCAGCTACATATTTAGAATACTACATGTACTTTGCAGTACTGTTTTGAGTATTGAGGAAAATACAGATTATAGAGCTCCTAATACAATGCCTGACATGCAGTAGGTACTTAACAAATAGGCACTATTAATGTTCCCTCAATCAGCACACAGTTTGCTGGGGTCTCACTAATCAGTATGGAGGGCCCCTGGGCTCTCCCATTTGCCTTGTGGTACCTGGAGCATCAGCTCTGGAAGCCCAGGTCTGAGGTCAGCAACGACATGGGAGTGTTGGCTCTTCTGCAATAACTGACTCATTTCCTCACTGCTTGTCTGCCAGGGAATACTGGCAGCAACCCCCCTGAGAGCACCCAGAAAAGTCCTGTGATGGAGCTGAGAGCTGCACCTGCTGGGCAGGACTGTAGCAGGACCTGTTTGTCCCACTGCAGGGAAAGCTGTCACAGGGCTGGGTGTGGTTTTAGAAAGATGCCTCTCACATGATCTATTTATGTCGTTCTAGTAAGTGACAATGCAATTTGTCATAAGTCATGGGCTATCAGAATCGTCAGGCATTGCAAAAAGTCTTTTAGTGGTGCAACAAAACAATTAAATTTACCAACCCATGATTCTCCTTTTCCCCAAATGGTTTGTCTGCGTTTGGGTGGAAGTCTTTGAGGAATGAAAGAGAGGAGAGTTTCCGGTTACTTTAGCCCTGTAAATCTTTGCTTAACGTGAGCCGACAAGAACTTCTTGCAAATACTTGAGTAGGTGCTGTATCAAGACAGAAGATAGAAAAATGGTCCTTATATCTTAAGAATGTCTAAGATTCCAGGCCTAAATATATCAGCAGTGAGCTGGAAGATTCTTCCAGAAAGCTCATCACATGTTATTTGCTGCTTTTCTTTTTGCCACATTAGAAGCACTTCTGCTTTTCTTGTATTGACCCTGTGGACCGCCCAGCAGGTCTGCAGGCAGAGGAGGAGTGACGACCAGGAGATGCAGAAAACATTCCTCTCGGAGAGCCAATAACCCAGCGTGACTGTTGGGGACCCTTAACACTCACCCTCCCACGGAGCCGTAAAAACAAAGCCTGCGAAGTGAGCGGCTGCTGGACTCGGAACCGCGTGGGGGCCTCTCATTGATTTTTGCTCGTGTGCATTGGCAAGCGTGGCATTTCTCTTGGACTTGGACTTCATTTGAAACTCTGTGGGTGTGAAAATATGTCAATCAGGTTGTCTTCTTGAGAATGAGGCCTTTGCTGACAGGCATAGAAATCTAACCTGCATGATAAAATAAAATACTTTCCACTAGACAGGTGGGGAGAACTTTGAATCCTTAGAAACTCCGGGAAAATTACAGCAGTGTCGGACTGTGAGAATGTTGCTCTGGTAGCCAGAAGACAGACAACGGTTGAAAATGGGCCTCTACTCTTTCTTTCCACCTGGTTCAGTTTGAGGGGAAGGGACGGGGTCCTTCGTGTGACAGAGAGGAGAGGCTTCCAGAAGGCGGAGTCCATCTTCACCCTTTTCCCACTCCTGCTTGGCTCTTGGAACACTCCCGCAGGTGAGGGCTGGCATCTGGTCGCCAGGATTTATTCTCAAGGAACGTTCCCTCTCAGGTGTCAATCTACAAGATTCTCAGAATTCACCTGTTCTTTTAAACAATACCTAATTAGTTAAGGTTTGAGCAGAGCCCTTGTCATTGTAAAGGGTGGCTTGGGCAGGCCTCCAGGGGTGACCTCAGGTCCCCTGGGGCTCTTTTACAGGTTCATATCAGGTGGCACCTTTAGCTCCTGTGTTCTAGGGACACAGCATAGTGAAGAGAGAAGCTGAGTTCCATTACAGGGCTGAGGAAAGAACTGCGGGATGAACCGGGATTTCTAGGGAGAAATGCTGTGGAAGAAAGATTTCAAATGTAAGGGATGCTATTTTTCAAGTCCACCCCTCCCTGTGATTATGGCAGCAAGTCCGTTTAGGCACAGAAGCCATCAGGATCCGAAGTGGCTTGTGTAATTTGGTGTCTCATATTTTTCTCCTAAATTGTTTGATCTCTTCAAAAAAGCAGTGAGGCTTCTTATTATCTGACAAAGTCATATCTAAAAAGCATCAGTTTCTTCATGTGTTTTTGATAGAGCTGAGCTACTGGCAGTTAAATGAAAGGTAAAATCATGCCAAGGAAGGCGTGGGTGGTCATTTCTCAGATATTGATGGCTGATTTTGGGGGGAAGTGTGAGACTTTCTGGATGAAATTTGTCTGGGGTGTTTGGCCAGTTTTACTCTGAAAGGTGCAGGTCCTATGTTTGCTGGTCCCGAGGGCACAGGCCTATGTCTACCCTTGGGGTTGGGCCACTTGCAGCTTCCTAAACTCTGACCATGCCGACCTGCCCTTCTCTCTGCAGTGATGCTGGTTCTCTGGACGCTGCTTAGAAACTCTGTGAGTCTTTCTTTACCTCGTCGAGTCAACTTCCAGGCCTCGTCCCAGCACCCGTTCCAACCCTGGCCTTCGTCCAGTGCACTGAGCGGCCTGGGAGACTCTTACTGCAGGATCCACAGAGGGAGCCCTGGGCTCCCCTCCCGCAGAGTGGAGTTGTGCTTACATGAGACCCAAACATCTGGCCACTGGTCAGTTAGTGAAGATAATGTAGATACCTCCCTGGAGACAGAAAGATGAAATCTGCACTCACAAATTACAGTAAGTAATGCTGTAAGTTTTAGGGGTAATGCATCTTACATTCAGAATAACTTGCAAGGTCTGTCTTTCTTCATGTCATTTTCCTCTCCTGATATGCCTCCTCCTTTTCAAGAACCTCTGTGTGGGCCAGGGGCGGTCGTAGCTCCTTCACCCCCCTGCCCCTCTGCTGGTGCCCTGGAGGAACCCAGGAGGGACGGGAAACAAAGGGGAGAGACCAGCTACATCCCATCGGCTGGTGAGCTGCAGGCCCAGGCTGGGGGGTGCCCAGAAGACTTTGCGTCATCTGTAGGGGCTGAGATAAAGCCCTGAGGTTGTACTCACTCCAGGAATGTGAGGGAACAGGGGGTGGGAGACACCCACAGATGTTTAAAAGACCGCCTTCTAACTAGAACTCTGGGTCTCCCCAGGATGTGAACCAACAAAATAATCATTGCTACAGACACACTACATGCCAAGTTTTACATAGATTCTTTCCTTTTGCCCCAACTTTTCATTTAAAAAAATTCAAACTTACACGAAAGCAAAAAGAATAATGCAATGAACACTTTTCCAAGTTTGCATCTCTCTCTGTGTGTACGTGTGTGAGCTGTGTGTGTGCAGTTTGGCCTGTTCTTATCTGATGCTATTTGGAAGTAGATTGCAGACCGGCAGTTCTTTACCCAACAATCCAACATCGGCTGAGAATAAAGACATTCTCCTATAAAACCACAGCACCCAGTGTGGCAACTCACACTTGATTCAGTCCTGACATCTAGTTATGTGGTCCATGTGAAACTCTCCCCAGTCGTCCCTACAATATTCCTTCCGGGCTTTTAAAAATACAGATCCAAGCAAGAATCAAACACTGCATACTTGTCATGTTACCTAAGCCTCTTTTTAATTTGAACAGTCTTCCTAGCTGTTTTGTTTTTGCCTTTTTTTCCCAGCTTTCATGGTATTGTCATTTATGAAGAGCTCAGGCCAGTTGTCACATATGTATATATATAATTGTCATATATATGTCATATAGTTGTCAACTATATATATGTCTCATATATAATGTATATTAAAATCAATATACATTACAGATACAAACAACAAATTAGAATGTAAAATAAAAGAAAGACTCCTATTTATTACTACGAAAAGAATAACAGTATCACCATCATCATCAACAACAACAAAACCTAGAAATAAACTCAAGAAACTGGAATCACGCCCATCAGGAAAGCTTTCAAATAGTTAAAGTGCACAAAGACTTCAGCAAAGGGAAAGATACAGTTTTCTTGAATGATTCTCAACACCAGAAAGAAAGAAATTCTTTTAAATTATCATATAAGTGCAATATGATCCCAATAAAATTATGTTGTTGCTGATGTTTACTATGTACTTAGGCCTATGATGGTTGCATCTGTGCTGAACACATACAGACTTTCTTCTTGTCATTATTCCCTAAACAACACAAGGTGACAACTATTCACATGGCAGTCACATTGTATTAGGTATTATAAGTAATCGAGGGATGATTGAAAGTATATGGGAGGGTGTGTATGGGTTGTATGCTAATACTGTGACATTTCATATAAGGGGATTAAGTATCCAGGATTTTGGTATCCAAGGGGTCCTAGAATTATTCTCTTGCAGATCCTGAGGGACAACTGTATTTTATAAAGGTAACATCTCAGTCAAGAGAAAAAAATATTTTTCGATACAGAGTGTTAGGCCGACTGCAGAGCCAACTGGAAAAAATAAATTTGGGTTTATATATCACACCGTACACTAGAACAGATTCCAAATGGATCAAAAAATTAAGTGTAAACACAAGAAACCATACAAATACCAGAATCAATCACAGAGAAGTTTCTTTATTACTTAGGCTGGAGGAAAGTAATTGATACTCATAACTTCAACTGTAGTTAAAAGAAATGTAACTTATATTACAAAAGATAAATTTTCCTACTATGTAAAGTGTCTTGCAAATCAATAAGAAAAAGATCAAAGACTTAGAAGAAAAATGGGCAAAAGAAATGAACAAATTGGTCCACAAAAAAGGGAATGCAAATGACCTCTAAATGCATGAGAAGATGCTCAACCTACCGAGATACTATTTTTTACCTACGAGCCTGACAAAAATCCAAAATTTGGACAATATGCTCCGTGGGCTGGGAAAACAGTACACACATGGTTGGTGGGAGAGGATGCTACAGTGTGATTCTACAACATTTAAAAAATCGCAGATGTAATTCTAGTTGTGGGAATATATCCTAAAGACATACCTTCACATTTACAAAATGTATGCAAAAGGTTATTCATCGCAAACTTGTGCAAATTAGCAAATAATTGGAAATAATCTAAATGTGTATAGATAAATGGATTAAAGATATATCTTATTAAATAAAATATGGAGCTGTAAAAATGAATGAGAAAACTCTCTATTAGAGATAGTCAAAATCTTCAGAATATAAGGTTTAGTGGGAAAGCGCGGTGTAGAAAGTTGTGAATAGTATGCTACATTCTGTGCAAAAAAGGGGGAGAAAATAACAAATATGTATATTTCCTTTTGTTTACAGAAAGAAACCCTGAAATAACACACAGGAAGCTAATAAAAGTGTTAATCTGAGGGAAGGAGTAGAAATAGGGTAGAAGGGGTAGGTGGGTTGAAACGCCGTTCATTTTTATCTTTTTATATTGTTTTGATGTTGAATTATATAAACATATCCCCTATTTGGAATCACACACACATATTAATTCTTGGTGTAAATTGGGACAATCACCTCAAAAGCCTTTTTGGCAGGATTTTATAAAGCTAAAGATAAGCCTCCTCCAATCCCCGACATTCCCATGGCCAGGTATGTATCCCAGAGAAATGAGAATGAGTGCAAAGGGCTGGAAATAACCCAAATGTGCATTGAGAGTAGAGTAGCTGAATAAATTGTGGTGTAGTCTCAGAATAAAATTCAATTTAGAAAAAAAAATCACAAATGGTTAATACAGGCAACCATGTGGACAAATGTCAGACACGCTAAGTAATAGTCAAGCACAGACATGCCCAGACTCTGCGATTCCACTCCACTCAGAGTGGGGGTCCCATTGAGGACCCTGATAATAAAAGGGAGGGTGGGAGGAACATTTTAAGGTGGTCACATGGGTGTAGGAATTCGGAACAACACACTTACAATTCATGTACTTTAAGATGTATGTTTTCCCTCTATAAAAAATGAAACAAAAAAGCAGTCTTCCTAGGATGAACCCTACTCATGCTATACAGCCTGGCAGAGACCTCTATCTCCTTGTTTATTTTTTAAAACATTGTATTGTGGAATAATTACTGATTTGCAGAAAGTTGCAAGGGCATATATAGTGAGGTCCCTTCCATAACACTAGTACGATATTAATACCAAGAAGTCGACAGTGATCAAAACCACAAAGCTGTTACAGTTATCTCCTGTTAGACATGCATGTGCACGCACACACACCTGTGTGCAAACAGTTCTATGCAATTCTATCACATATGAAGCTTTATGTGATGGTCACCACAATCAAAATCCATAATGTGGTCCATAAGACTTCCCCCATTCCACATCTGCCCCTTCTTTCTTCCCTGATCCCTGGTAACCAAGAACCTGTTTCCATCTCTAATTTTGCTATTTCAAGACCGTTATGTAGATAGAAGTGTATAGTACATGACCTGTAAAGACTGGCTTCCCCCGCCCCCCACTCAGACTAATTCCCTTCAGGTTCTCAGTCGTGTCCTCTTTTTCACTGCGGGATAGTACTCCAGGCTACTGACGAACCAGTTTGTTTAAGCACTCACCCACTGAAGGCCCTGAGGGTAGTACACAGTTTTTGGCAATTGTAAATCAGCTGCTACAAATATGTGTGTACAAGGTTCTATGTGATTGTAGACCTTCCTTTCTCTGGGGTAAATGCCCAAGGGTGGGGTCATGTGGCAAGTATATTTCTATTGTGTTTGAGCCATTATGCATATTTGGGTCTGTTTGTTATAAGCACTGTACGTTATTTATTACTAATTTACACAGCATGGAAGTTCATAGGCATTCGAGGAGTTCCCAGGCTTACGAGGCAAAGGCACCCATGGTATTGGCTCAAGCTGCTAGGGTGGGGCTGGTTACATGCGTGATGGTGGGCTGGGTATCTGTTTGTTACCCCTACCGGGTGGTGAGCACCTGGAAAGGGAGAACACCTTTGCATGGGGACCTTGGTATTCCTAAAGCCTAACGTAGTGATTGACACTCAGCAATTGCTGGGGGACTAAGAAGGTGTCAGACAACTGCCTTTCTCAGGTTAAGTCAACAACCAAGAGAAATTGATTTCTGCTTCAATGCAGATACTTTGCTTGAGGGTAGATTGTTGCATTGATTATGTCTGTAAAGATCCGTTTCCAAATAGAGTCCTATTCTTAGGTACTGGAAGTTGAAACTTCAACATATGAATCTTTGGAAGCCACAATTTGATGTATAACACCTTCGCCTCCTCCTCCCACCACAAGAAGGACATCTGCTGGTTGTCAGGCCTGAATTCTTACATGATGACCCCCATTCCTGACATGAAGGTGGCAATAACTCTGTGCTGTGTCTCTGCTGTGTCAGAGGCCCTGTGTGGACCTACTGGACAAGGAAGCATTTTTCTTTGATGAGGCCAGTTGACCTAGTTACTTTTGAATGGGGCTTTTCCTCTTTCTTTCTTTCTCTCTTTCTTTCTTTAATAAAAAGTGAATTTATTAAATTTTTAAAGTGATGTAGGAGGATTTTCAAGAATCCAAATAATATAGAAAAGAAGGAAAGAGAAGAATCACTTTCATTTACTACTTAAAGATAACTACTACAAACACACATTATTTCTTCCAGTATAAACATTGGATTGTATTTTACTTCTGCAGTTATAATTATATTATGATTTATACTTTTAAAAATACTACAGCATTCATATCAGCAGAATTAGTTGTGAATTAACCCTGCTTCTTAGCCTTATAGAAATACCTGGATCATCTCAAGTGCCCAATAAATACAGAATAAACCATGTAGTATCTACTTAGCTATGCACAAAATACCTTAAAAAGGAGGTTTCTATTTTCACTAATGACATTGACTCAATCTTCACATCTGCCTCATTCCCTATGATTGCCTGTTCTAAGATTTCCTTCCTCAACTACACAAAGGAATGTTCGCCACATGCCTACAGATCATGTTTAACAATGTTTACACTCTACAAAAGACATCAACTGAAATTTTTTTTTACTTTGGATTTTCTTCAGTAGCGCTCTCCTTCCGCTCGGGTCAATCATCTCCACCTGCAGTGACCATCCACATAGGATGTCATTACTGTGATGTAGACATGGTCCATTTTGCAGTGTGGTGCATTCCTTCCATTTTACAGGTGAAAGCACCGAGGTCAGGAGGCATAAATGACTTGCCCCAGGTCACACAGTTAGGACAGCACGGTGCTGGGGTCTGAAAAAATTCTCTCCCACTGTTCGCACTGCCACTGCCCAGGACAAGTAGGGCCGCTGCTTTCCTCTCTGAACATACATAGTGAGAGAGGAAAGTATTGCTAAAGGATTTTGCATTTTTCACGAAACATCCAGTCACTTCAGAGAAGGTTGTGAGCCCTCACCGCAACCCTACTCTGTTTTTTGATGCGCAGCAGAGGTGCAGAGCAATGCTCGGCCCACGTGAGGACAGGGCACCAGAGCTAGCAGCCAACCTCCATGCCATGTGAGGCTAGCTAATTCTCTTCATTATTGTGATTTCACTCATTTAAAACAAAGCAAAATGACTGGAAAAGAAAATAAAATCAATCCACTTATGTCTACTTAAAAAAAAAAACAACTTTGATTTTCTTCTCTAACAGTAAAGACGGTTGGTAACAATGGAATTAGTATTATATTAACATATTTCAGAATTTATGCCCAACAGCAGGCAGGGAAAAATGGGTAGATGCGTGGAGAAACACAGAAGGGGTGTTTTAAGAAATTCACTTATTGGCCCTGGCTGGTGGACATCTTTAAACATCCCAACATCTGAGTCATAGGGGTACCAGAAGGAGAAGAGGAAGACCAAGGGATTGAAAATTTATTTGAACAAATAATGAAGGAGAACTTCTCCAATCTGGCAAAGAAAACTGACTTCCAGGAAGTCCAGGAAGCTCAGAGAGTCCCAAAAGTTGGACCCAAAGAGGAACACACCAAGGTACATCATAATGAAATGACCCAAGATTAAAAATAAGGAGAGAATCTTAGAAGCAGCAAGAGAAAAGGAGACAGTTACCTACAAAGGAGTTCCCATAAGACTGTCAGCTGATTTCTCAAAAGAGACCTTACAGGCAAGAAGGGGCTGGAAAGAAGTATACCAAGTCATGAAAGGCAAGGACCTACATCCAAGATTACTCTATCCAGCAAAACTTTCATTTAGAATGGAAGGGCAGATAAAGTGCTTCTCAGATAAGGTCAAGTTCAAGAAGTTCATCATCACCCAGCCTTTATTATATGAAATGTTAAAGGGATTTATATAAGACATGGAGGGATATCAACAGGGGAGTGGGAGGGGGAGAGAGGAGGAAAAGGTACAGAGAATAAGTAACATAAACGGTAGGTAGAAAACAGACAGGGGGAGGTTAAGAATAGTATAGGAAATGTAGAAGCCAAAGAAGTTATGCATATGACCCACGGACAAGAACTAAAAGGGGGGAAGATGGGGGTGCGGGGCGGAGGGGACTAAAGGGGGGAAATGGGGCAGCTGTAATAGTATAATCAATAAAATATATAACAAAAAAGTGAGAGGGAGGTCAGGTGATTGGCCAAATGTTAACAATTGTCCTGGGCGAGAGGCTCAGGGGATCACTTATTCTAGTCTCTCCACTTTAGGGTATCTTTAAAATGTTCTACAATAAAAAAGTTGAAAAAAGATTGGAAGTACAAGTTTTCTCTACAGCAGACACCATGTCTACCCACAGGTCCCAAAAGTGCCACGATGAGGGAGCCAAGTCTCTCTGCCCAGTTTGATGGGGGACCTTTAGGGCAGTGCCGGCCCTCAAGAACGTGGAGCAAAGGGACAAGCTGCAACCTTTCCTTAGCAGTCTGTATTAATGGTCTTATAAAGAAAATATTGTATTTATCAAATCTTTCAAAGATCCAAGAAGGAGAGCAAATAGGGGAACTTTCAGAAATGATGTGCTGGACCATTTTCCTTTTCTTCAGCTCTGGTCTCATCACTTTGATGAAGGAATTTTGAAATCCCATTGTTTGATAGTGTTTGCCTTTGGACTGTAGAGTGAGCGAAGCAACTGAAGCAGCAACAGCAAATGCGGAGAACCTGCATCCACCAGCCAGCTTCCCTCCCTCTTCCCCAGTGGGAACTGAGATTCAGCAGTATTGTGTTGCACGATGATCACAAAAGGAAAAGTTAGGATTCACACAATATGCTTTCAAAGGCAGCATGAAGAACAATTACTACCATTTATTGAGCACTTACTATTTACCAGGCCTACTTCACGGACCACTTCACTTAATTCATCTCCACAAGAATCCTATGAGGTAGATGTTATCATTAGGCTCATTTTTACAGAACAGGATACGAAAGCTCAGAAGAGTAAGTAATTTCTGCAAGATTACACAGCCAGTAAGTAGAGCTGAGATTCAAATCCAGGCTGCTTGGTTTCTTCCTAACCACAGAAATCTATGTAATGAATAATCACCTTGCATTTACTTGGTTTTATGTTTGAATCCTCACCCGAGGATATGTTTATTGATTTGAGAGAGAGAGAAGAGAGAGAAACCTTGATGTGAGAGAGAAACATAGATTGGTTGCACCCGTATGCGCTCCAGTTCTCCAACTGAGGATCAAACCTGCAACCATTTGGCGTACAGGATGATGCTCCAGCCAACGGAGCCACCTGGCCAGGGTGCATTTACTTGGTTTATAAGGGTGATTTGAATCCTTAAATCTTTAGATATAAAAATATATACTCTATAGAGGCTTTTGGAGGTTTTTCTGGCTATAATTTTAATTTCTTCTTTCATATTAATATTTCCCAAGTTATATGGTTAATTCATACCACACACATTATGAAATACATATATGATTATCCAGACTAATCTTCCTAGGAGTATGACATTAAAAAAGGTTACTTCAAGAAGTTCCTTGGGACTCCTGGGGATTACAAAAATTAGCACCTGTTGGTCTACCACAGCACCCAGGTGTGTGACTAATGCACAAACGCACCCAAACATGATAGGATACTAGCTCCAATGGCAGAAAGTATGTAGACTTTCTCACTAGTAAATCTACAGAAAGGAAATACAAATTCTGAACCTTCCAAGAAAGGAAATACAAATTCTGAACCTGCCACTCAGTCCTGCTAATTAAACACAGCTCAATGTCTATTCTGTAGCAAAGAGAATGAAATCAGGCAACATATGGTTAGGTGGGCAAGGCTTTGTGTTGGTGGCAGATTTTCTTGGCTACATATTTTCTAATTAAATTTAACACACTTATAAAATAACAAATCTTATGGAAAAAACGTAAAACTACCATACATACAATTTACCATGCATCAACAACATAAAAAACACATGATAAATACATTATAATTATTGGTTAAGATAAAGCAGAGACAGTTCTAAGTGCTCATTTCATTGTAAGGTTTAATAAACAATTATACTGTAGTTTTGTAGTCTCCTTAATGGCTTTTTAAATTGTAATAAAGTGATCAACAACTGGTCCAAACAAGACTTAAAAACATCTTGCAGATACTTTGTAATGTATTTTCCATGTAAACTAGTTATGAAATACCAATATTATTAAAATATCAATACACATTAGCAATGCATTTACTTTCTGTTTTTAGACCTATCCTATTTTGTTCCCCAAAAAGCTCATTAAAGACACATAATCAGATGCACAACCTTGAAAACAAATGAGCTGAGAGTTGCTGTCTTTGGCATCAATCTGAAAGTCTCATAATATGGTACATTTTCAGCCTTGTTTTGCTTTTGCCTGAATTGAAGCCAAAAAGCTTTCAAAAACCTGCGTTCACCAAAAACAGAGTAAACTGCCAAGGCATAAATTGAATTCTAAAGATTATCTGCAGCGCTAGCCATTGTTAGCTTTTATTGTCTTTGTTTGCTTAAAAAAATGGATTTATGGTCTGAAATGAGGATTTCCTGCATATTAACATTTTCCAAATTTACCCGCTATACCAAAACGACACTTTTCTTACTTCCTAAGATTTTTAAAGATTAAATTACGTAGTTTTCTTTGGATGCCAGTCACATTCCTAGGCTTTAATTAAAATTACCAACAAATCCAATTATATTGAGATTCTTGTACTCTTTCCTACCTTACCCTTGGTTGGGCCAAGGAATGGAATTAGGGGTATGTGTTCAGCCCTTTCTTAGAAAAGCACAGGGAGCCCATTGCTTCAGCCTCGTCAGCAGCAGAGTGTCAGTTGAGACCCTGAATTCCTATTTATTCTTCACTTGCAGTTTGGTAGATATAGTATCCCAAATTGTGACGCTACTTAGCCCTTTATATGTTAATATATCTTCCTAGGCAAAACTCTCAAAATATATCACACATTTTGGCCATTTTTGATAGTTAAAGATTCCCTCCACCCTTAACTGGAGCCTGTGCTTGAGTTATTTTTATGGGTTCCTGGAATTTCCATAGATTTCTAGTAAAATAACTTCCCTTTTTAAAAAACCTTTACCTACCATCTAATTTAGCAGTTTTCTAAACGTGGAACACAGGTAACAGGGGAATACCGAAACCCTTATAAAGAATCCCAAGATCCAAATTATTTTCATCATAATGTCAAGATGTTATTTGTCCTTGTCATTGGACATTTGTTGATCATGTCAAATCAAGGCATTGGCACCCAGCTGTGCTGGTAGTCATGTTAGGCTTCACTGCTGTTTGTGCACAGGAAAAAATAGTAATCCTTGTACTCATCACGGTCTTGTGCTCATGGGAAATAATGAAAGTAATAAAGCCAGTTGTATTTAAGAATTACCTTGAAAATGCTGTAAAAAGGATTGATTTTATTAATTCTGGACCCTTGAGAATTTGTCTTTTTGATACTCTGTATGAGGAAGTGGGAAGTATGCACATTGAATTGCAATGGTCATCTTGGCAAAGACGGTATAAAATTGAGTTGCAAGCTAAACTAGCCACTTTTTTTCCTTGATGGAATGTCACCTTTATTTGAAAGAACACCTGACAAACTATGTATATCACGACTTAAATATATTATGAAGGTGAAAGAAGAAGCCTGTCAATTTAAGGACAATAACTGAAAATATTTGTTGGCAGTGGTAATTTTGATTTTTGAAATAAAATTCAATATTTAGAAAACTTGCATCTGCCACTATGAGCTTAATACCATCCCACTTCCTTAAGGCTTTTCTGATGAAATTGGTAGTGATATTAATATATGTAATTTTTGGATAAAGTGTAGTGAAATGTGTCAACTATATGACCCAGTGATCAATATTTTCCAAATAACCAATGCAAGATGACACAAAATCATGAATTGGTAAAAGATTCATTCATAGTGCAAGATAAACCAATGGGTTTAAATGTAAAATACCACAAAATGTTCATTGACATATTGTCAGATACTATAGTGCAATTAACCTATAGCAGTGATTTTCAACCATTTTTTAATCTCATGGCACACTAATAACTAAAATTCTGCAGCACAACAAAAACATATTTTCTGCTGATCTGACAAAAAAGTAGGTACAATTTTGATTCATTCATACCAGATGGCTATTGTTGTGTTGGCTGTTGTCATTTTTTAAAAAGATTTACTTATTTATTTTTAGAGAGAGGGGAAGGGAGGGAGAAAGAAAGAGAAACATCAATATGTGGTTGCTTCTTGTGTGCCCCCTACTGGGAACCTGGCCTGCAACCCAGGCATGTGTCCTGACTGGGAATCGAACTGGTGACCCTTTGCTTTGCAGTCTGGTACTCAATCCACTGAGCCACACCAGCCAAGGCTATTGTCATTTTTCAATCTGGCAATCTAAGGGAAAAGAGGTGAGCATTCATGACTAAAGAGTCAGGTATTACATGTTTTAAAAATTCTTGTGGCACATCAATGTGCATCCCAGGGTACACAGGTTGAAAATCTCTGACCTATAGGATGTGAACACGTTATGCTTTGGTGTAGTTAAACACCATATCCATAACTAATTAAAAGAGCTGCTAAAACACTCTCCTCATTCCTGACAACATATCTGTGTAAGGCCCTATTTTCTTCAGGTACTTCAACAAAATAATGTAGCACTAGATTGAATACAGAAGCAAATATGAGAATTCAGCTGTCTTCTATTAAGCCATATTTTAAATAACGCCTAGTCTCGCTAAATTGCTTTTTTTCTTGAAAATATGGTATTTTTTCATTGAAAAAAGTTAAAAAATAGTATCAATTTACTTATCCTTGTTATTTCTATATATTATTGCCATTTTAATATAGGTAATAAATATTCTCTAATTTAGCAGTGCTAATTTTTAACATGGTAAATATTTATAGGCATAGCTCACATAGACAAAAGCCCTTTCGGTCTTCTATATTTCCTAAGCATATGCTGTGGCCCAGAGACCAAGCATTTAAGAATTGCTGCTCAGAAACTACTGGTTACGCCCACGTGAACTTAATGTGGTTGCAAGTGCATTTTGCTTTCTTGACATTGAGGCTGGTGAAGAAATTAAATTAATGGAAGAGAACTTCAATTTTCTTATTTCCAGCTCTGAAAAGAATGTTTAAGACACACCGAATTTTGTCATTTCATAAAATAATCATTGGAGTGATGGCAGCTCAATTGTAATCTTGGTTTGGCCACCAACATCGGCTAGAGTGTCCTCGTTGGATAAAGTTAAAACTGAGAGAAATTTACTAAGAGATTACACTAATGTTTCATTAAAATTATTTGGGAGAGTGGGAGTTGTTGATATTAAAAATCAAGTTCAAAGCCCTGGCTAGTGTAGCTCAGTGGATTGAGCACAGGCTGGGAACCAGAAGGTCCCGGTTCGATTCCCAGTCAGGGCACATGCCTGGGTTGCGGGCCAGGTCCCCAGTGAGGGCCATGTGAGAGGCAACCATACATTGCTGTTTCTTTCCCTCTCTGTCTCCCTCCCTTCCCCTCTCTCTAAAATAAATAAATAAAATCTTAAAAAAAAATAAAAATCAAGTTCAGAAGTCAATTGTTGGCGATGTGTGAAGAAGTGTTACCCCTGTGGGATTCCTGTCTCCGTGAGCTGTAAGCAAGTGAAAAAGAAATGATCCTGTGGGAAAGGGAATCTCATTGCTACTTGTTCTTAGCACAGGTATCAGGTTTCTGGAACTGGCCCATGACCCCTGGACCATCTTCTGATGACCTCTAAGTAGACTATCCATGAGTTTGTGTTATCCATACCCTTGTCTTGACTTCATGTAGAGAAAAAGCTAAAAGTTGCCTCTGTGAAAACTGACTCATTGAGACAATGAGATCCTTGAAATTCTCAAATCTTAACAAAACAACAGTTAACAACAACCAAAAACTATTTATTGCAGTTGAAAGCGCAACTCTTTGAATTAAGTTATTATTCCATTGTGCATACAAGTATACATATATTAGAGATGCATATTCATAAACAGATACAGTTGAAATCACATAGGAAATTTAAGAATATTAAAGAAGTGTACAACTCTGTAAGACTTGCTTTTTCATAGTAAATTTTGAAATCAATACTTATTAACAAAAAAGAAAAGAGACTATCAAAATAGATAAAAAAATCTTTTCGGGGCATAACTGCCTTAATTCTATTTGAATTCTGTTAACTGTACGGGTCTCCAATTCTGCACATGTTTTCAGTGTGTTTCTGATAGAATGCTCTTAAAAAGGAAAATGTTTTAGTGCTCCTGCTGAGTTTATAATTTTCAATGTTAATAATCTTACTAATTTTAGCTAAAAAATTCTTTACATTTTATAATATTTCCTTTTCCACCAAGGTCTTTCCATGTGTTCCAAGTTAATTCTCAGATGTTTTACAGTGATTAAAAATGGCTCAATAATTTTATACAGAGACATCTAAAGTAAATAAAGGTTAAGATTTATCAGAAAGCATATTTTCAATTGACTTCTAATTCTGGGATATGCAAAATCTAAGTTTTTAGCTCTAAGTAGCCATGGCCTTGATTAAGTGAAAAACATTGAGAAAACTGTCCTTTTCTCCACACACAGGCATGCCAGGCCACCCTGAGACTGATGGTGGGGTGGGAGTGGGTGCTCACATCGTCAGCCCTGTGCCCACAAAGGAAGACATGTTTGAATGTGTTTGTACAGTTACATCCTTGATTATAATCTATCATAATCCTTTACTTCATGTGCAAAATCATGGACACTGCCGAGAAAAGGTGTGAAAGTACTGCCACATGTTGACAAAGAATACAAATGTGTGGTGTTAAATTACACATTTCATTAGGTTACTTAGGTGCCGGTGCATTAGGGCAGGGACTTTTATCTTTCGTTCCCCATAGGAATGCACTATGATCTTCCACTGTGTGTGCACGTGTGTGTGTAATTATGAATACTTTCTCATTTAGATTAATCTCACTTTTGAAAAATTAACTGAGAGTGAATGCACAAAGCATATGTATGACAGAGAGTAAGAATTGGAGAAATTTTAATTTTAATATGTTCACTCACATCTAAATATTTTGGTGACCGCTAATTTCAAAATCCAAACTATCAAGGGTTTGTATTTTATAAAATTGTAATATATGTTTTAAAATAGAAAATGCATAATGGAGGATAACATCTAAAAAATTAAATTAATTCTTAAATCTCTTGTCACATATTTCCAAAGGCCATGGCAAAAGCATTGGCGATAGAGTCAGAAGGACATTTGAAACCTGGAATTGTTCGCTGTGTGTAACCTTGGGCAAATTATCTAAGGTCTCTGACTCAGTTTAGGCATTTGTAAATTGAGATTAACAACACCTTTTAAGGTTGATATGAAAATTAGGCATAATAATATAATAAAGGACTTGCCAGAGTAAGTGGCATTCATTAATTTATGCATTTAACATTGACTGTGCGTCTATGAGATGCTGAAAGTTTTATAAGTTGTAGTGATACAACTTTATGTGGCATAGATGTTAATACCTTTGGTGTCAACTTCTTTCTGTAGCCAACCATGGCCACGGAATAGTGTTCCTGAAGCTGTGGCTCCATACTGATATGCTACTGGTAGAGATTTAGAAGCCCTATTGCTGTAAAGGAATGTGGAAAGGAGAGACTTAAATTATTAGAAGATTTTTGCTTGAGAATTGGTGTTGGTTCTTAAACAGGACGAGATGTGTAGCTAAGTGAACATGAAGATGGCTTCTGAAAGTCAAGGGGAACCTGTGACATTAGGCCTGGAATGTAAGTTGTTAATAGAGAAGTGTTTTGAGCCCAGAACATCTCTTCCCAGATAGATTATCCGTGGTAAGAATCGCCAAACTTCTCCAATGTCTCTAAAGCATCCTTCATCCCTTCACTTCTACTTTATTTGTTTATCACTATTAGTGACTGGCACCCTTCGAGACTCTAGAAGCACTGTGAGGGAGCCAGGTACTTGTTCCGCAGCAGAATGAACAGCCCCACTCTGATGTGTTTGTTCTTGAATAGATGGCCCAGTGTTGCCTTTTGTGCTCTTGTTTCTGCTTAGGATCATCTATGACAATAATATCTATATCATAAGAAAGAGATTGTAATGGGATGCTTTGGGCTTTAACAGAAAACTGCAGTTTAACCATATGAAATAATAAGAAATATTTTTTTTGTTTTAATCTCAAATAAAAGAGGCCCCAAAGAAGTTTAATTCCTGGGTTTTCACTGGGTGAACAAGGGTCCAGTTTCCTTCCATCTTTCCTTCTTGCTATTTTCAGGGTGTCAGTTGGTCCTCAGGCCAGTTTTTCCCATGGCTATTTTCATTCAGGTGCCATGCTCAAACACGGCCATGTTCTCCCATGACAATGTCCACGGAAAGAAGAGGAAATATTTTTCCACATGCCCCATTTCATGAGCAAAGAGATCACAATCCAGTGCCTCTCAGCAGATTTTCCTTCACCTTTCATTGGCATCACGGGTCATGCCTAAACCTTCTCTGTCAGCAAGCAGGAACCTGTGACAGTTTGAAAGCTCCTTGGGTTGGGACTGTGACCCTTTCTCTTGAAGCATGTGATCACAGGGAAGAGGGCAGAGATTTGAGAAAAATCAGGATTTCATTAAAAAGGAAAAATAAGCATGTGTGAATGGCTATGGGAAGACAACTAATAATGTCCACTGTAAAGATAGAAAACATGCCCTGGCTGGAGTGGCTCAGTGGATTGAGCACCGGCCTGTGAACCAAAGGGTCACTGGTTCAATTCCCAGTCCAGGCACCTGCCTGGGTAGCAGGTCAGGTTCCCCGATGCGGGGCACACGAGAGGCAATCACACATCGATGTTTTTCTCCCTCTCTTTCTCCCTCCCTTCTCCTCTGTCTAAAAATAAATAAATGAAATCTTTTTAAAAAGAGAGAGAAAACATGGGCAGAACCCATATCAACTTCCCTACTTTTCCAAACTTGGGAAGGAATCCAAAGATCCTGCGGAAGTTTCCCACTTGGAATATTGGCACACATTTAGGCCATTGAACACCAGTGGGTCCCAACCCCTTAAAAAGGCTTTAGTTTCTATCTTCAATCTTTGTTTCTTATTTCCAGGGACTTCCACCAGTGCTCTGGACTTCAGTTACTAGTAAAGAGAAAGTGACTTTAGTAAGCAAGATTAGGGTTCCCCATTTCCCATTCCTTCATCATGAATTAAAACAAGACACCAAAAGTGGGTTCAACTGGCCTTTCTTGCGTCACTCTCCAGATCCCTGCAGAGCGGATGTTGCTAACTTGAACGCATTTACCCGGCATCCACTGCCCTGAGTGAACAGTGAATCTGTGCATAAGTAGACATGAAAAGAGGACTCAGAAGAGGAGAGGGAGGTGCCCTAATGTAGTTTCTCCATCTACAAACACAAGTGGAGAGAAGAGAGGAAAGCTCTCTGAATGCTCACTTAGCTCCTCAATCCTGGCTACGAGAGGAATAAACAAACGGCGAGAGTAGGACAGGGAAGGACGATGAGAGGGTGTTATTGATTCTAACAAGAAACAGAAATTGTAACATTAACTTTAGTCCCGGGCAAACGGCATAGGGAGATGACTGATTTGAACGAAGGCAATGTCCTATTCAACATTCGTACATTATGCGTGTTATAACGAATTAGCAGGTGGTTTTTAAAAGAAAGATGACTCATAAAATAAAAAGCAAAGCTCTCAATAAAGGCAACTTGAAATATCGTATTTTCTGGAAATCTTATTTTTGAAACCCATTTCATTTTGATCACATATAGCTTATGATAAATAAGAAAATCTTACTGGGTCCTACATAAAAAGCAGTTTAGATTTCACGATAAAGTAGTGTAGGAAAAAAATGGAGAAATAATGATATGTGCAATATAAAATTTATTACTTGAGTCCCAGAAGGAAAAATTAATGATATATTAATTACTTGAAGATTTTCTTTATAACTTTATGTCACCAGAACAAATTTATCCTGTAGTAGCTGAAAAGGCATAATCTTCCAATGGAATTTATATTTTACATAGAAACTAAGGGTACTTTAGTTTATCTTTAAGCAGGTTTAGCTGCATATACCATAAAAACAAAGAAACACATTAGCCCTGACTGGTGTGGCTCAGTGGGATGGGCATCGTACCACAAAGCCTAGAGTTGCTGGTTCCATCCCTGGTCAGGGCACATGCCTGGGTTGTGGGCCAGGTCCCCATGTGGGGCATGTGAGAGGCAACTGATTGATGTTTCTTTCCCTCTCCCTCTCCTTCCCTTGCTCTCTCTCTAAAAGTAAATAAATAAAATCTTAAAAAAAATACATTGAAGAGGAAAAAGAAAACATATTTGTGCATAAAATGTATATAAATATATCAAGATCATGATTTTTTAAGCTACATACTATATACAGTTAAGTGGAGAGAACGACGTGACACTGCTGCAGCCAGTTCCTGGGAAAATAGTACTTACGAGTGTTACCAGCAGTCAGTATACATTAATCCCCTCTCCCATCAGTTAATTACATCACCCTTTAAGATAGACGTATAATGTAATTAGAGATTTGAACAGTTCACAGCCAGATCACTTAAAGTAACATTGTTAATGGGCTCTGGAAGTTCTCCCTTTAATATTGCCAGTGTTATAACTTCTAATTACCTTAATAATTAGGGCTCTGTCACTCATGATTGAGGTAACAGCTCCTAACACTAATGGGCATTGGAGGTCTGGTACGAGGCATGTTTTGATGTTCTCATCTAGTTGCTTAGGGTCGGGAGGAGCTATTTGCCCTTGGAAACCTGGCGGTTGCTATGAGGTGGCCCGGGCATCCTTACCAACCACTTTAATGCTGCCTCTGCCACTGCTGTTTTCATTCAGGAAAGAATGTATAAACTCTATTCACTAAAGACTACTCATGAAATGCAAATGTGGCACCTATGGATGAAATTTTCTGAATTTCAATTGCCCCTGTTGCTAGAACTACAAAATAAGAGTATAAACTTGGATGTCAAATCAACCGGAATTGAAATTAAAAGGCACCAAAATTTCTTTCATGTGCGGTTAGGATCTGCTGTTAATTGACGAAGGTGAGGGATTTGAGAGTAAATGGGGACAATGAGAAGGACTCGCTGTCCTGGGGACAGTTGTATGGGAGCATGAGAGATGGTGGGGGAGGGGTGCTATGCCTGGTAATTTTATAGAAGTCTACCCAAAGAACAGAACAAAAAGTTGAGAAAGACAACTTTGGAGATAAAATTATTTATAATACTGACTCAGAAAGTATGGGTCTCATTGCAGCATTCTGAGAAGACAGGCCATTGGCACTCAAGCCTGGGACGCACAGGAAGGGGTCAAGGCCCTCCCCAAAGCCATCTCAGCCATGAGTCCTTGACCCCCTTGGCCAAGGGAGGGCTCCCCTTCCCAGAGTCATTTCTTTCTCTCTGGTGGAGGTGCTCACACTCTGCAATCTTGTCTTATTGTCATTTGTATACCTATAGCTTCTCTTCGGACTGTAAGTCCTTTGAAGGAAGGGTGCAGAACTTAGACATCTGAATCTGCCTGTTGCCTGTCACAGAAACAGACACCATTCATAGCACTTGGAGCAGTTAAGGTGACACTTGGGTTATGAGAAATAGAGTCATGTCACATTTACATGGAAGGGAACATTCATGATGAAACAGCCTGCACATCACTGGGAATGTAGTTCCAGAATTTGGAATATAGATGGTATATGGGTTTAACTGTGTTTGCCAAAATTCATATGTGCAAGTCCTGACCCCTGGTGCCTCAGAATGTGACCTTATTTGAGAATAGGGTCATTGCAGATGTAATTAGTTAAGATCATTAGGATGGGCCTTAATCCAATGTGACTAATATCCCCATAAAAAGGGGACATTCAGACATAGACAGACATGCGCAGAGGAAAGACAATTTGAAGATACCAGGTGAAGACGGCCAACTATAAGCCTGGAAGACCCTGAGGGGGATCAACTTTGCTGACACCTGCATCTCAGACTTCCCACCTCCAGAGCTGAGACAATCAGTTTTTGCTGTTTAAGCCACCTCATCTGTGGTACTTGGCTACGACAGCCCCAGGAAATTACTGCAGGGGGAAAGTGAACCCAACACCAAATGTTAGGAAGCCCCTCATCCCCACTTTTACAGAGCAGGAAAAAGGAGAGTCAGTGATGGAGAATGATGTAGAAGAGAAAGGCTGGCAAGGATCCTGGACAGCCAAGGGGAGAGCAGAGAAGCTGACAGGGGGTGTGGGGAGGACTCAGCAGCATCAGTTACTTAAGGGGCCAAGGAGTACACTTCCTGACAAGGTGGCCAAGATTGTGCCTGGGAGTAAAAGAAATTTGGATGTTACTCCATCAGTAATGTGGAGCGCCTGATATTTGGTGAATAAAGAGCCGACACAGTGAAAGCAGGAGCTTAGGAACGTAAACTTGCCAGGGATGTGCAGGTTGGACCAGAGCAGCAGAGGTGGGGGCAGGCTAGAAGGCGATGAACAAGGCAGAGACACCGTAGGTTTACAACCTGAACGGTGGCAGTATGGGGCTTAAGTAGTTTCAATGAGATCATTAAGGTGAACCTTCATCCAGTATGACTGGATCCAATGACGGCCTGGATCCCTTGTGTAAGAATATTGTAACGCAGGCAGTGACATCAGTAGGGAATCGTGCCCTCCCTCGCTGGTGGCGGGGCTGTCTTCAGTGTGTGAGTCTCAGAGCGTCCCTGTGGATGGCAATGATGATGAGGAGAGAAAGGAGAACTCTAGTGTGGACCACTGTTTTCAAATGTAAAGTGACTTTCTAAAGAAGACACCTTATTTCCCCATGGATACATAAAAAAGAAGGCATACATTTTCTATGAACAAAAATTTCTGCTGGATCCTGAATTTCTCCTAATGAAATACTAAAGAATCTGCTAGCAATGAAATATTGAGCCTATCATGGGGAGATGGGACCAGCTTGCTGAGCAGGGGTGAGGACCCCCCTCCCCCACCCCTGCCCCTCAGCAGTAAGGTGCCTGGCCTCATCCTGCTCAGCCTTGCCCTGACCCCTGCACACACAACACCCCCTCCCAGTTTGAGTAGGGTGTACTCATTACCACAAATTTTAATGAAGTGTGAATAACTGATAAGTTGAGCTAGTTGAATATTTAAAGTATGCTTTTTAACCAAAAAGTCCTTGAAATTGATCGACTGTGCTGAGGAGGGGTTCGCTCTAAGCATTCCTCAGTTACTCTGGGCAACCTCAGCAGCTCCAGAAAAACGAGGGGTAAGTGGCTGGAACCACATCTGAAAGATGGCCTGTGCCTGGACTAAGAGAAATTCCATCACTATTTTCCATGTCTAGCTGATTCAGGGTGAAACTGGAAATGTAACCAGTGCCCACCGATCACGTGCTTCACTTTACAGATTCCTGAAGTTCACAGCTTCAGTTAAAGAAATAGATCATTGTACTGCTTTATTCAGTGAATTTAAAATTCAGTTAACAATCTTGTTTGTGAAGTGGTGTCTGAACTTACTATGGCAACACCATACTGGCAAAGGGCATTCAAGTATATTGACCGTTATTCTATATCCACCAATTTTTTCATGCTCTTCTCAAAATGGTGTTATGCATGGCTTTTAATTTGTAGGTCAAGGCCTGAATTCAGAGCACACGTGTAATGTCCCAAGTGGAAATTTTCAAATGGCTGCTGGGGCCCAGGGTTCCAGACCAAGTGTCTTGGAGTCATGGGGTCCCATGCCTATGTGATTATTGACCTCACACAAACAAAAATAATTTTTTCAGACTCAGGGAACCTCAGCCAGAGTGTAGGCAGGACGGACAAAACGAGAGTATCTCTACAGCATTTGGGTGTTGGTTCATAACCATGTGGATCTCGTGCCCCTGCCTTACATACTTGGATTTTATTTTGTTTTATTTTATTTTATTTTTTTAAGATTTTATTTATTTACTTTTAGAGAGAGGGGAAGGGAGGGAGAAAGAGAGGGAGAGAAACAGCAATGTATAGTTGCCTCTCACATGACCCTCACCGGGGACATGGCCTGCAACCCAGGCATGTGCCCTGACTGGGAATCGAACCGGGACCCTCTGGTTCCCAGCCCGCGCTCAATCCACTGAGCTACACCAGCCAGGGCCATACTTGGATTTTTAAAAAATATGAGTGTGTCCCAACTCCCTACTCAATTTTATTTTTGAGAGGGAGAAACTGTGTCTATGCTTTTTTCTTTTCTTACATCCTCCATCTTCTAAGTGCTCAGTAAGCCTTTGCTGATTGATTCACCCCTTCGTATTCAAGGACAAGGCTGGAAGGAGGGGTCTGTGGACATCACAGACATAGTCTTTCCACCCGTGTCCACATGACCCTTGGACACAGCGTCTAAAGCCGCATTTGGACACTCAGTCTTTTCAGTGGCTCTGTCACTTAGACTCACAACTGACCCCAAATTTCTCCTCCAAAAAAACACATCTCCCCATTCTCAGCCACTGCGCCCCTGGTGGGAGCACTGTGTACTTTTCTCTCTCAGGATTCTCCAGTTTTGCCATATTAAAATCACGGCAGGGGAGGATTACAAACCACACTGGAGTATCGGGGCTCTTCATTGCTACCGTTGTTCTTCACACGCGTTGGTGGTGACTGCTGTGGATGCGACCTCAATGCAGGTATCGCTTTTCAGGTATTGTCTCTAGGTGTTGATTTCCACCCCCTTGCCATTCAGAGGTCTTTATAGGTGAGGAAGATAAAAGTGCTTCAGAACCTGGACTTGGCACTCTTGGCTCTAGAGATGACTGTTCTGCACAGTTGCCTGGCAATTGACACAGGAATGGGTTATCTAAGGACCCATTCACTCAGATGCAACCAACTGTTCAATCCAGAGTTCATCCATGTGGGGCAGCCAACTTTATTTTCAGTACCTGCTAGAATCCAGGTTTGTGAATGATTTCACATGCTTTTGTGGGTTCAGTGAATTCAGGGCACTGGATAAAGATACACATGTGGTTTCCTTGTGGTTTGGATGTGAAGGAAAAGAAATATCCGCTGTACTGATAGCTGCTAGGTAAGACTGACTCAAGTCCGCTTGCCTCTGAGACAATTCAGTGCTCATTAAGGTATACAATCTGAACTTCCCTTTTATGTAAAAGAGTCACACTGAGAATGCCTAGAACAGGTGCATAAGCTGGCATCATTTTTGAATATTTGATTGGAGAACAGCTGGCAAACCTGAGTCATGTTCTTTGAAACTTCTTTGATGACAATTACTAGTTGTTATAAAACTCTTTGACAATAAGCCTCAGTGACCATCCCTGTGCCATCCTCTTTCCATGACCAATGACTTTGTCTCAGATGACTGCTCCTGACCTTGTGACTCTTCTTGGGATTAAAAGATGGTCATGAGAGGAGCACAAGGAAGCCCGGGGTGCACACTAGGACACCGTACTCTCTCTCCGGGTGCTGAGGGCCAGCTGGTCCCCAGAGAACCGGCGTGGAGACAGGGTCTGGGCAGCTGGCAGTTCCCAGCAATGTTACTGGTCGGGAAGCTGGGCTGAATAGCCGCCAAAGGTAACCCTGCAGTCCATAGTTGGAAAAACGAGAGTTCTTTCAAACTTTTTTCTTAGTGCAATCCCTGAAGACTCTCCTTCTTTTAAGAGAAAAAGAGAATGACTCCCTTCTCACAATCAGTATGTTTCACCTGGATCTAAAGCAGGAAGTAGCAGATCATCGATACAAGATGCTTCCATAACAGCCGTGGCTGACGTGCACCCAGCACTTCCTAGGCTCGGGGTCCTGTGCTAACTTCATTATATGCATGATGTCATTTGTTCTTCACAACAACCTTCAGACACAGGCAGTAATTTCATCCCTATTTTACAGATGAGAAAAATGAGATGTACAGTGGGTAAATAATTTGCCTGAAGTCATAGGGCCAGGAAATGGCAGAACTGGACATCCATGCTATAAGGTGGAAGGTAAATATTTTAATCTCTTGTGTGGCACAAACTGTTTTGCATTGCCAGATATATGCTTATATTATTCCTCTTCAATTACATTATAAATCCTATATATGTAGTCTTCACATACATATTATTTAGATAGGTGGTTTACTTAATGAATTGACCTAATTTGATCTGCTATTCCATCATTTTCTTTCCTACATTAATATGTATATAATTAAAGATTATAAATCTAGTTTCATCACAGAGTAGCAATATGAGCATAAATAGGAACATGAGAACCTATGACTACACACAGTATACTTTAATATATACAGACCATTAAGAGGTAACCCTATCATCCTTTATGATCCAAGATGAATAATACAATTACCCTCTTTATTGAAGTCTAAGTTTATAGAAAGTGATTAAAATTCAACCAGCTGAGAATAAATTGAAGCCCACTGTGGCACTGGGTATTTTCTTCTATCAGTTATTTTCAGGACTGGGTCACACAGATGTGAGCTTAGGTTCTAGAAGATAATTATAAAATTCCATCACAGTGGTTTAAACTTAATTACTCTGTCCTAAAGGACATTTGGCTCTACCAGATCTGAAAGGAGAAATAGTCAAGAGTCTCTTTCACCGGAATGCTTTTCTTCCAGGCTTCTCACCTTGGGACATAATTCTGGAAAACACAGTTATCATGAATGCTCAAAAAGATAATCCTAGGAGGATTAATACTTCTTATTATTTTTAGCTTCCTTGGATGGTATGTATCCTCCCATAGCCTACAGAGAACATCACAGTGAGCCGTGACCCAGAGGTGGAGATATTATCTCAAAACAGTGCTCACCAAAGAACTGAGGGGAAGATTCCCAAGGCAGTGTGTATTTTTAATAGAAAAACATATCAGGCTCAGATGAATGAACAATGTAACATTCCCTGGGGCTTTTGGATTAAATGTAGACTTTGATAATTACTCTCATTACTTTTGTTGTGGTTCTACCTTTGAATCTACATGAAATAAATATACAGCAATTATTATACTTTCATTTAATCAATTAATTCTAGGAAAACGGACTGTCAGTATTTCCTCTTAATACACTTTACCTGTAAAACAAAGCCAGAGATAAAAATTGTTTTAATTTAGTAGTAAACATGTATTTAGCACCTAAAGATACAATTTCCTTTTACACAGAATTTTAGTGCACTGACTATTTTGAAAGCCATTGGAATGCTGTCTGCCTTGGAGTTCATACAAGTCATTGATCCTATAGGTAACAGGGATGAGAAGTTTCCCATAATGCAGCCGTTCCCACCCACCAGGTCATTAAAGCTGATAGACCCCTTGTGGTCTGGCGTACTTGTTTTCTTCTGAAAAACAGCTTGTAATGGTTATAAGCTTCCACCAAGGCTAAAGAATGAGGGACAAACGTGTGTAAGAGTGTAAGTCAAGAGGTGAATCATTCAGGCCAGAGACCCTGAACTCCCCCCAACCTCTGATGTCTCTTTTATTTACTCTGCCACAGGGTCGGAAACAGATGCCGCGGTGTCTACAATGGACCAGCCTGTGTCTAATGGCTTCTGTAGCTCACTAGCTGGGGGACCATGGGCAAGTTGCTCTTCGACGCCAAGTTTCCTCATCATTAACTGAGAATAATAGTAGTATCTGCTTTAATGAGTTGTGCTGGGAATGAAAGGAAATAATATGGTATTTCCCAAACTTGCTAACTTATTACATATAACAAAGATACTTTTAAAAAATACACATTTCCAGCCCTTCCCATATGACTGTTAACCTAGAAGGTCTTAGTGCAAGGAAGGTGAGAGCCTGTGCATTTAATAAACACCATAGAGCAATTCTGTGATGGAGGACATAACAGGGAAGTAAAGCTTTCAGCACAGTAAGTTCTCAGTAGATGGAGCCAGGAGTCTATTAAAATGAATATACACTTGGCCTTAGTCCCTGCCCAGCACACAGGGTGAGCTGGAAGCTGAACTGTTCATCTCTGTGTATAGCGCACACCCCAGGGGAGATGGACCTTGCGAGAAATTTGTGAAGAAAAATTCAGGCAGTGGGGCTACCAGTGAAGGAAGGTGACTCAGCTGGCGGTTTGGGAGACATCAGAGTGTTGGGTTAGCCCTAATCTATAGCTGCTGCCAGGGAGTGGACAGTCTCTTCGGTGAAAGGCAGGAAATGCTGTGGACAGCCCCACTTGCTGCTCCAAATCCTGCCACCCGGAGCCAAATGTTGATAGTCACCAGACCTTTCTACCTACGGCCATTGGTCTCGCCCTGGCTGACCATCACCATCCACTACCTGCTGGGGCCTTCACCAGGAGGGCCTGCCTTACTGGGCCTGGGTCAGGGCCCACATCTGACATTGCTTGAGAGCTACCCTGAAGGTCCACAGGGTGGAGAATCCCAACCCTGGGGACCACCCTGAATGTAAATGTCAAAGTCTTTGACCTTGTTCTTAAGTCCGTTCTCTGGGTGATCTGGGTTCTATGTGGCTAATGTTGTCCAGTCTTTACCTCTGTCCAATCACCAACTTCTACTGATTCCACCCACAAAGCAGACTTCCTCAGAAATAGAGTGAGGTTGCTGACTTATTTTGGGGGAAATGTAACAACCCACCGGGTACTCTCATGACAAGGGAGAGGGCTGGCCCCGCAGTCACTGGCGTCACCTTCACCGGATGAGTCAGCTTCAGCTGGCGCTGTCCAAAATGCACCAGAGAGTTATAGTGTGGTGATTTTTCCTGTTATGTTTCTTTGTGAAATTCATCATTTCTGAACAAAATGTTTTCTGCTTTTTCATGAGTTGAGTTGTGCCTCTCCGAAGTTCATATGTGGTGTCCTAATCCCCATTACTTTACTATTCCTGTTTCTTGTGTGTGACTTCATTTGGAAAGAGGGGCACTGCAGATGTAGCTAAGACGATATCACACTGGAGTAAGGCGGACCCTAATCCAATGTGACTGGCATCCTTATAAGAAGAGACACAGAGACACAGACAGGAAGAAGACAGCCATGTGCTGGCAGAGACAGAGACTGGGGTGGTGCATCTACATGCTAAGCAATGCCAAACGCTGCCTGCAAACTACCAGAAGCTGAGGAGAGGTAGAGAACAGACTCCCTCGCAGCCTCAGAAGAAACCTACTTTGCAGACACCTGGATCTTGGACTTCCAGCCTTCAGACTGTGAGAGAATAAATTTCTTTTATTTAAGCTGCTTAGTGTGCTATTTGGTGGAGGTAGCCCTCGCAAACTCATACATGCTCTCTCCCACTGCCTATTTTTATTGATATTTTCCTTTTTCAAATTGCTCCTCCTTGGCAAACACAAAAAAGTAAGACAATTGACGCTGTGGTTATACAACAAATTAGTGCGACTGGATTAGGTTAAAGTAAAATGGTTCAATAAGATGACTTTTTTTTGCAGTTATCTGAATAACTAGTTTATAAATAACTAGTTTGAAGACGTGTTTTCTTTCCAGTTTGTATTCTGCATGAGCGTAGACATAGCCAGGCAATGGCAGCCATGGCAAATGGAGCTGACCGTGGGTGCAGCATTGTGTTGAGGTAGTGGTGTTAGAGATTGTGTGTGTGTGTGTGTGTGTGTGTGATTCTAGGTGCACGCACACGCACACATGCATCACATGCTACATATCACATGTGCTGTATAAATCTGTCTCATCCATCTGCAGCACTCAGTACTACCATTAAACCCTGACATTATGCCCACAAGAGAGCTATTATTATGTCCTCATTTACCACTTAGTGAAACAGAGAAGACAGAGAAATTTAGTAACTTAGCCCAGGTACTACAGGCGGAAGGTCTTTTCGTGGTGGAAGAAATCCAAACGAGTAAGAGACTCGATCATTTCTTTTCCGGCCCTGAGCTCTGTGAGGCAACAGAACATGTGACGCTAGTGCAGAAAGACTGTGCAGATGCAGAGGTCAGAATCAGCTCTTGTTGTTTGGTGCATATCTTGTCATTTGCAGACAAGGACGGGAGCTCAGGGATGGTGACCTGGTGGCCAGCTTGGGGCAGGGAGCCAGGGCAGCACTGCCCCAGGCTCTCTCTGCCATGTGAGCACCTCTGTTTACCTAGAAAGCCTCACTTTTGAGATTAGATGGGAAAACAGGGGGAACTCAGATCCAAGTAATGGTTAAATGAGATTTTCTAGATGAACGCCTAAGCATTCCTTAGAAAGTGGCTGCAGGTCACGGGCTGCCATGTATTGATATCTCTCCCATTCCTCTCCAGCCTTCTTTGTCCCATTCTAGGACTAGCTCCCTTCCACTTATGCTCCTGCGGGGCATTGATCTGTGCATACCTGTGTATTCTACCCTGGTGGCAATCTCCATTAACCTGCAGAGAACATCAGGACATCCCTTGGAGTTGGAACTCTAGTCGGGAGGACACAGCACATCCAATCCTTCCCAACTCCCTCTAGCATGGAGGTCCTCTAGGATGGCATGCTGGGGCCAGCAATGGGTTGGTAATTAGAAATGTCTACTAGAGTAGTGACTCATAAATATATATATTAATATAAAACATATACATATTTTGATTTGGGCCAAGGTTGCTGACTGGCTTCCGGAGTCCTCTTTCTTATACAAAAAACAACTCTTCATAAAGAGCATCTTCTATGTTTCTTTAAAGTGAAACATTTAATTAAAAGCACTCATGAAGCAATCTGAATGCATAATATTAGGTTTCAATGATTTTTCCTAATAACCGACACTGGTCTCATCCATAGGGAATTTTATATTTTTCAATGCAACTTATTTTTTATCTAGTCTTTCCAAAGTACTCAACCTGGTTTATACAAAATAAATAACTACTTTTTTGCACTCTCATTTCAGTGCCTCACATCACATTTAGTTAAATTACTAATTACAATCACAAGGGACATGAAAAAAGGTGTCAGAGCAAATACCAGTACATCTTGTGTGAGAGTGTGCATATACTTTCCTGAAGGAATAAAGAGGGTGTTTTTAGGATAAGCTGGTTAAGATGCGGGCTTGCTGTGGCTGCTGACACCCCGTGGGCCAACCCATTCTACTTCTTCCCGTGTCTACTCTCTGAATTTACATCCTGCCTCCGCTTCAGTTCATCCCATTCAAAGATGGCACTGGGGGAATAGGGAGAGGTTGGTGAAAGTGTACAAACTTTCAGCTATAAGATGAGGATCTCATGTAAAACATGGAGACTATAGTGGATAACACTTATATAATTTGCTAAGAAAGTAGAACTCAAATATTCTCAAACATACACATAAAGATAGATGTGTTAATTCACTAGATGGTGGGAATCCTCTCACAAGGTACACACATGTCAAGTCACCATACTGTATTTTTCAAATATCTTATGTGTAAATTTTATTTGTCAATTATATGTCAACAAAGCTGAAAAAACCCCCCCTCAAAAAACAATGTACAGCAGACTGTTGGCTACCTTCTCCTCAGTGCCCTTAAGAAAATACAGTCACTAAAACATTTTGGATATTTCTTTATTCCTTATTTATTACTTTCACTGAATAGTAATCCTGGAACAGAGTCAAGGATCCGACTTTAATTCTGGATATAAATTATGCCACCAAGAATTCTTGCCAATCCAAGCAAAATCTTTGAACACAGATCATTGTGGGGAAAGCACTAATGTCTTCACTAGAATTTCTTATACTTTAATTGGCAAGAAATGGCCAGATTCAACGAGCAGGAATGAGTGTGAAGCTCACTAGATTAAAATGTAAAATTCACCATCACTGGTGAATTCGTAGGCGGAAGTAGAGGTCACTGACTACAGTGCATCCCATAATCTGCAACTGGAGCTGATGACACACTGACCCTGTCTCTCTCTTCCTGTTGCTGTGGTTAAATACACGTGACATAACTTTTGTCATTTTAACCACGTTTAAGTGTTCAGTTCGGTGGCATTAATTAGATTCCCCATGTTGTGGGACCACCTATTTCCAAAACTTTACTGTCGCCCCAAACAGAAACTCTATCCATTAAGCAACAACCACACATTCTCCCTGTCTCCAAACTCCCATTTCCTGCTTGGCTTTCGGTTTGGCGAGCCAGGACCGGTTTTCCTTTTTGCGTATCTTGATTCAACCGCACGTTTCACCGAGAAGTGGATGCCCCTTGCTTTGCGTAACGCACGTGACGCGAAAGCACACACACTGATATTGCAGGTCTTATCCAGTAAATGAGCTCATGGGAATAATCTACTTAGAATTATTTAAGTCAAATAATGTTACCAATTATCTAGTAAAAATGAAGTGGGATGGGGGATGGGAGTCCTATAGGAGATAAATTACAGTTTAAAGATATGGCATATATTTTGCACATTTAGATTTTATATCTTAGATTTTCCTGAAGCAAAATTCATATATCATTCTAAAACTTTTATATCTAGAAAAAATCATTATCATTTCCCTTGGGCATAGAAATATTATATTTTATAACAAGAAAGTATATTTAGCAAATCTCAGGTCAGTTAAATATATTGCCATCCTCAATTCTTTTTATTTCAGTAGTTTTCTCAAATCACGCTAGCCTGCTCTTCACGGCTCCACACTGTTCACAAGTGATTTATTCTGGGGAGAAGAAGAAATTTGCAGCCCAAACACTTCACAAATATTAGAAATTTGAGATTATCAAATAAATGCCAATGAAAAAAATAAATGTTTCTGGAATTGTACTCGCTGTTATCAAAACAATAACGGCGGTGATAAATGCTTTAGAGATTGAGCACTAGGGATTTTAAGCCATTCATTACATGCCAATCTCTGTAACCGACATCTAATAAATGCAAACATCTTTAAAGGCAAATTTAAATACGTTGAAAAGTATAATTTCTTTTAGCCTGTGCACTGATTTTTTTCAAAACACTTCTCAGAAAATAAAATCCCATTTCCAGATGTATGTATTTTATCAGACTTTGAGAAGGAAGAGGGCTATCCATGTCCTTTATCACGAGGAAGATACAAGGTGGCCATAATCCTAAAACATAGACACCGTGACAACAGTGAAGTCTCGAAGGCGCTCAGAAATGGCTCGGATACTGGGAGCAGAGTGTGTTTCCAGAGTATAATCCGACTGATACAGTGTTCTTTGCAAAAGGCTGTGAGGTCTTGGCCTAATAAGCATAATCTCATTACACTGCAAATAAAAGTTTCCTATTTATCTCCAGATTTCAAATGAATCTAATAAGGCTTATGATACAGTCACCCAATACCCTAATCATATTTCTGCCTATCTAAAAGCAATCAGTAATTGTGTTACAGCAGAACGTGCTGACAATACCTCTGACACAGAAAGGAGAATGAGAGCCCAGCTGTACTAATTAAATTAAATGCTAGGCTGATGGAATACATTTGCTGAAGCCGGGAGAGTATGGGTGCAGAATTAATAAGCATTACGGCTTAGAGCGGGAGATGATATCATAATGGATGCAAGGTTTTGATGTTGAAAGCCTCATTCAGATTCAATGTACCATAATGTACGGATCTGACAGCTGCTTAGAGAGGTGCAGAGCCTTGAACAAATTGCACAGGAACTTTCTCGTTTTTATATTTTTCACTGAGGGACATAACATCTTGCATTACTCCCTAAACACGGCCCAGGCCGGGCTATGAGGAGGCAGCCACAGCATCTGCGATTTATCCTCTCGGCCAGTTTTCCCCTCTCCTCACCTATCTCTTTCCCGGCCTTGCAACTTTTGTGTTCATCCTTCTGTACTTCATTTTGGATTAAAAATATTGATGGTGCAGCGTTGGAATGGGCTACAAGAGGTTTTCTGAATTCTCCTAGTAAAAAAGCAGAGCTTGCAGGGAAAGAGCTACAAATGGGCCACTCAGACATGTGGCTGGGGCCCAAGGGAGCGGCCAGGCTGGGAGCTGAACAAGATCGGGGAGAGTCAGAGCTGCCACTCGCTGTGGGGACCGCCCCTCGCCCGTGCTGGGCGCCTGCTGGTGCCAGCACAGCACAATCTCTTGCTCATAAATTAGCCGCGCTATCTCGACGGCTGCAGTGCTGAAGCTGCTGTGCCAGCCAGCCGACCAGGATTCATTATCATGAGAATTTTGACAGGATATTAAATTTACTAATCCTGAACTTTCCGGACTGACCCTAACTGGGAACAGACAATGCACATGTCTGCTGGGAAAACACTTTCTCTGTTTACTTTCTTACTTTTGCCTTTTTTTTTTCCTCCAACAATCCTGCAACTGTCCCCCTTCCACTCCTCCCCCGCCCCCACACTCACCACCTGGTCTCCCTCAAGTGACGCCACCATTCAGGCTCCATTCAGGCTCCCGGCAGTTTCTCCCTTCCTATGGGAAAACTCTCTCCTGCAGGTAATCCTAAGAAGACAGCACATCCCCCTCCCTCTGTGGGTATGTGTGTAGAAATACCAAATTATACATGGCCCTTCCCTTCTGAAGAGGCTGGATGGCACAGTAGGTAGTCGATGGGTTTCTAGGGCCAACATGATGGGATGTCCAGTTTCATACAGTTCAACCTTTGCCCGCACGACTTTGACACCCACAGACAAACCAGCATGCTGGTCGGCGATTACGCTCCGTCCTCCACGCACATACACACATGAAGGCAGGTGCATAGGTGCCCATGCACACACATGTGCCCACCCCTCCCTGTCATGACGCCAAATTGTGCCGCTTTGGTCTCCTATAATTCACCCCAGGAACACTCAGCTCCACACTGTTAAAATCTTGGAAAGACCAACACACTTACTTTCGCATTCCCTGCCTCTCCATCAGAGATTCTCACTGCCCTGAGCAAATCAGGCACCCCACATATGTTGTGATAGCAACTGTTACTCTTTGTTTATTTCATCTAGAAATCAACTACATCAGACCCCAGGAATATTTTTAGAAAGTTTTGGGCATCACAGCCGAACCAGCATCTTGCCCATTCCTGAGCTTTCCGTGCTTCAGAAAAACAAAACGCGCCACAGATTTCCACTGACATTCTTCTGCCAGTGTGATCTCTGAATAATTCAGCATTAAAATCTGGTCAGCTCTCCTACCTCCCCGAAAAACTCCTGCAAACACAGTGCCAATTAAGTTGCTGAAAACAGCAGATTTCCACTAATACTCTACAGATAAAGCTGACCATTAAATCGCAATTTAACATCCCAGGCAGCAGGAGCTGCTGACAGCCCCTAAGGCTTGTAATCTCATTTAACCCCCTCCTGTCAGGAGCAGGCCCACCCCTTTAGCATAATGCGGCCAAATTAGACCTGACAGGGCAACAAGAGAAAGAAAAACCTCTTTAGCTTAAAAGTCAGGCCACAGTGGGCAACCTTGACCTTCAGCATCCCCTGCTCACCCACTCCGTTCTCGGGGGACACCGGAGACATTTACGCTGACAGAGGAGGAGAAAGAAGAACGGAGGAGGTGGGGTGGGGCCCCCGGGCACAAGGCACTTGGATTTCCCTGGGGGCAAATTACAGAGAATTTTTCTAGACAATGGAAGAAAATTTCACTTGGGCTTTTTCAAGTCTTTCTTTGGTAATAAAAGATGAACCCTGATGGTTCTGTTCAAACTCTTTTGGCTCAATATTTCCCTTTGCCTGCAGTGGCCTCTGACTTCGAAGCCAGGGGAAGCCTCTGTTGGAACACAGTTTCCCACTCCACACCGGAGCCACCATGCATTTTAAATGAGGTCATCTTAGCTGGTGGCTGGAGCCTTCAAAGCCATCTCCTGGACTGGCATTTACTGGAGCTCTGTTTTCATAAGGAAATCGGCTGCCTCTGAGATCCCTGACTACAAGCGCTCTTGACACTTCTTTCCCACCAGTTCCGCTTATTTTGTAAAGAGTGGTTGGGAACCAAAGGGGCACGGGGGAGGTGGGGTCCCAGCACAGACTCTGGAAGATGATTTCTACGACATCCGCAGCAATTTTCCAAGTCAAACAAGGACTACTTTTACAGAAAGAGCCACAACACATCTTATACTTGGCTGATGATCATAAACCCAGATTTTCCACCAAAGTGACTCCAGTGTGCACCCTATTTCAAAGTAAATCTGTGTCTTTTTTAAAAAAAAATCAGTCCTTAAATATAAAAGTCCCTCCCAAGGGTCAAATAATTTTTTTGTTTCTTTCTCTTGCAAATATAAAAATATTTTTAGCCTCCAAATTAGAGGGGCATCTTCCAAAGTTCACATTCATGTCTCTAGTTTCTTTTTGAACCTTCAAAAGACCAAACAACAATAGCATACTCAAAAATCCTATCATGTATTTTTCCTTGCCTGGATTAAAAAAAAAATAGATGCGACTGCACAAATCAAAAACTTCTAAAAGTCGAGGTAAAGTTTAAAAGAGGGAGAGAGAAAGAGAGAGGAGAGAGAGAGAGAAAGAAGAACAGGGAGAGGAAGAAGAAAGAGAAAAAGACAGAGAGATGAAGAGGGAACCACTTCTGTACCTGAGTGACTCACTCTTCCTCTTTAGGAAGCAGTTCAGCAAATGTATGAATAAATTATGCCTTAGAAAAGGAGAGAAAAGCCGAGATGCTTGCAAGGAAGAAACTTCTGGACCTCCCAGATCCATCAGCTGCTCAGCTTCGCGGGTGCCCCCCAGCCGACCCCTCGCTGCGGGGCTTCTGCTGCCTCGGAGCCTCGCTGTAACTCACCTGTTCCTGCTCCCAGGGACCACACAGCAGGCAGGAACTTCCAGCACTTCTAGAAAACGTAGCCCTCTCCGAGGTGGTCCATTACCTGCCGCAGAGGCCAGCTCTCAGGTGCTTTTGGCCAACTCAAATTCCAAAGTCCCCCACCCCCTTTTTTTTCTTTTTGCTTCTTGAGTAAAGTTAGCTGAAATTGCTAGCAGAAACTGCCTGGATGTTTATTTCAAGTTCCCGGGGCTGCAGTGGAGTGAAGTCCTGCCTGCCTGAGCCTTTCTGCAATGGAGTGGTTTATTTAATTTGTCAGTATAATGGGAGCGGCTGAATGAGAGACAGAGAATGCAGTGTGGTATAAAAGAAACAAAGGCTAAAAGTACCACTATTTTGATTCCCTTTTTAAAATTACTTCCAAAGTGTGGTATCTATTGTGAAGAATAATGCTGAACAAAGCACAGTGTCTTGGCAATATTCACAGAGCTTATTCACCCACAGCCAGTTCTGTCTGTACATTCAGAGGTAGAATACACTTATAAATGATGTATTGGAAGAACTATAGCTTCCATTGTGTCCCCAGTGTAAACAAAAAGGCAGACAGGAGCTGAATGGCATATGGGCAGTGAGGCCACACTGGATGCAACCATTCCCCCAGTTCTGGGGAGGGAAGACCGAAATCAGCTGCAACCCCATCATCAATGGGATGAAGGCTCAGCAGAGGAGTGTCCCCGTCGTCTCCTCTTCATCCACCAACCCTGGTTTGTACCTGCAGGGACTTCTAAGAGGTTACCTTGGGAAACAGTGGCCAGGGATGCACCTCCTGCCTAGACTCCTAGGTAGAAGGTGGAACCTAACCCTTCTGACAGTTTCCAGAACCTTCCACACAGAGTACACTAGTTTCCCCCATTGATAACACTTTTCATAAGTTTCAGAAAACTTGATTATGACCTCCAAATGTCCTATGTAGGGTCTGGGAGGGATTTCTCTGGTGGTCGGCATGACTCTGCATTCCACTTACTGGTGGACACAGCTTTTTTGTTTACTCTTTCAGGTTGAGCAGATAAGTATTTCTTTAGTAAAACGATTCTTGCTTTTGTGAGAAGAGAGACTCACTGGTTATAAATTGTATGCACCTTCTTTCCTTGCAAATTTCAGGAATGAGCACTTTTTGAACATTGCCTTTTTTTTTTTCTCTAAAACGTTTTTAGATACTCATGTCAATAGGGAAAAACAATGTAGTGCTTTAACTGTGATTCTTGCCGTTATAGGGAAAGCAAATAATCGCTCACTTTCACTTTTGGTCAAGGGTCTGTTTGGGCCCCCTCTGTCCTGGCCATTGTTTCAGACACTCGTGAGACGAAATGCACAAGACCCACCCCTCACCTGTGGTGCCACAGGGGGACACATTCCTGGTGCTCACCTGAAGTTGGACATTTTCACTTTTTATCAAAATCACTGCATTGATGTCTTTATTGTCAGCCCAGAGGGCTGAGGGATCATTCAGCTTAATGTCTTCATTTTCCTCTGGAGGAAGCTGAGCCCATGGAGCACGGGTCCTGGAAGTGCAATAGAACCTGCTAGGAAGCTTTGAGATCAATTGGCCTAACAGTCTCACTTCACAGAGGGAAAAATGGAGATCAAAAGAAATTTCACTCACTCAAGATTAGCTAGTGGGCAAATAGGGATTAAGTCTCGGATCTTTTAAACCACCCAAGCACTTTAAAACATTTTAAACATAATGGTCCATGAAAAGCAGTAGTAAATGATATTAACATAATTACTTTTGATACATAGACACTCCAATAAGCATTCATTCTTGTCTACAAGACTTTTCAACTTTGGACACATGATTCTCAGACCTTGAGTGACTCAATAAATTATCGAGTTAGCAGTGACTCCGGCACTCCATGGCTTGTGGGGATTCTTCATTTTTGTGAATTCTTTCTTTTGGAGGATAAAGTGATGGGTGCCCTATAGATGCCTCAACCTCCTTCCAGTAATCCCTCTCAAGCACTTCTCATGGGGCTGCTGATGGCAGAACAAGCAAAGTAGGGAAAATGGGTTTGGCTCCTGAATTACTTCCTCAACCTTAAAAAGAGATCCCCCCCAAGCTGTTGGAGTAAAAGAGACAGTGGTGGTCCACAAAACACATAGTTGCATGCATTTTGCTTAGTTGGCAAATGATCGAATGATCAGTAGGCCATTCCAAGATTCTGTGGATGTGATGTGGGCTGGACCTTAGAGAATGAGCCTCGATCTTATTTCAGGTTTTCAGGGACCTGATTTGTCTCCTAATTCTCCAACTTTAAAATGGTCTTGATAGTTTTGTATGCCTGCTCACACCCCCCCAACTTCCGTATGTTTCCTGGAGACATGAAATGCTCTTGTAACCCATTTTATCCATAGTGACCTTGGTGAAGGTAAATTAGAAATACGTACTCATTTTAGGCTCCTAGGAAGAAAGGTACAGTATAAATTCTAGGCAATTCTAGTTTGTATTTGAAGGGGCAGGTAGCCGAGGTTGATTACACATGGCCCTCTTCTCCCATGTAGTCCATATTATCTTAAACATTTCCGTCTTTTCTGACTACTCTACATACAGTTCCAGCAAGGCAGGGAATGTCAGAAGCTTATTCATTTCACTGTGAGTTTTTCACATATGACCCACAAGAATCTGAATTTTTGCAATGAACGTGTGGGAGGTAGAATTTCGCTATCATCACTCAAATTTTGAAAGTCCCATCAAAATCTTAAGTAGCATGATGGTTTCATGATGTATTTCTTGAATTTAATTTCACATTATTGGGTTCTGGGATGCCTAGATTTTTAAACAAGGATTCCTGCTTCCTGAGGAAAAGCAACCGAAGGAGAAATTCACATTATTAGCAGAGCATTGCATGCTTGACTGGATTAAACAGCAAACCCATTAAAAAAAAAAATCAGTTCTCTAGTCTTTAATTTTTTTCCAGCTCTTCTCTCTCTCTGTCTTTTTTTTTTTTCATATGCTTTAAAATTCTCTGCAGTCTTCCTTCCTAACTGCACAATATCAAAAGCTCCCTGTTCTAATCCTCTCCCTGGCTGCCCCAATTAATCACTTCTTTATTACAGAACTTGGCATCTTGCCCCCTCATTCACCAACAAGCATTTCCCTTACTTTGCTTCCACGAAGCCAGGGCTTCTCTTGTTCTCCTTTGCCATCTAGCGCTTCTCATTCTCAGTCTCTCAGTTTCTTTCTTCATTTCCACCCCCTCCCCCGATTCTCCATTTCATATTTATTTATTCTCTCAGCCTCCTAAAATTCAACTCACTTTTTTATTTACTCGGTAAATATTATTGTACACCTGCCCCGGTCTTTTCTGACTACGTGGGAATGATGTGTTAGTACAGAACAAGAGCTGGAATTCCTAGGGCTCACTGAGCAGGGGCTGGGCCAGGGGCTGCATTCGCATCTGTGAGCTTTCCGAGCGAAGCCTCCAGAACTCTATGTAGAAAGGTTGTTACTCCCCCCTTTTACCCAGGAGAAGTGGCTAACACAACCGAATGAAGTTCAGAACCTGAGGCAGTAGCCACAGCCCTCACTGCTTCCCAGAGCAGCGTCCATGTCACTGACAGATTCTGAGAAACTGATCTGCGCCCTGCCCCTGGGGACCGCGACACGGCCTGGCCCGCTCGCGAGGTCTGCCTGTCATTCGTGACAGGGGCAGCTTCACTTTCTACACTGACTGTCAGGAGGGCCCTTGAGCCGCCCGGGGAAGAAAGGACGCCATGAATGTGAGCCTTCTGATTATCACTGTTATCGTTCACACCATCTCCAAAATGATTTCCTCATTACTAGCAAGTTAAATATTCAACTGAGCAGTTAAGTTGATAGTCAAAGTGTCCAGTAAAAGATTTTTAGATGTATGGTAGTAAATCACTGATGTTTTACAATTTTTATTCTTTGTGAAGGTCTATTTTATTTTTATTACAGTAGATTGTTATAATTGTTCTATTTTATTATGGTTGTTGTTAATTTCTAACTGTGCCTAATTTGTATTTTTTATTTTTTAAAAAGTTATTTAAGTGTAGTTGGTATGCAATATTTTCTTAGCTTCAGGTGTGTTTTAAAACTAACTCCCCCCCTCATTATATAGCAAGGTAACAAAACTTCTGGTGCCTATTTATTTAATTGCCCTAAAACACCAGCCTGTTCTAAAACAATAGTGATCCACTAAACATCAGCAAGGCACCGCTACTCCGGTGGTGACTCCGTGAAATAAAACTGAGGAAAACACCCCAGAATATCGTAGATGGTGCACTTCGAACATCCAAACGCAAGTGGTTTGCCCATTAGTGTGTTTCAGAAAGAAAAGGTAAAATCAGGAAAAGATGCTCACTTCACTGCTGTTTTGTGCCTGACTGTGGGTTGAAGGGTTTTATGTTTTATGGCTCATTATCACATGCTTCTGTGTACAGGCAGGATGAACTTGGCAAATGGAAGATGAAACACCACACCCTGGAAGTTGCTGTGAAGATGACCACACGGAGGTCATCACTTTCCTTTTTCCTTGCTCTGGGCTCCCTGCTCTGGGCTCCGTCCAACAGGTAATGGCCCCTGGTGTCCAGCCCCAGAGCAGGGCTGGGGAGGGTGCGGGGCTTAACTGACTCGGGCAGGGACCACCTGTCCCAGGTGGACACTGAGACCTGAAATCTAGCCTAATCGAGATGCCTGGTGAGTGCAAAGTGCATATCAGGTTTTAAAGATCATGAAAAGAATGTGTTTTAAAAAACTTCAATGAATAAGCTTTTGGGGAGACGAGTTTTAGGAGATTTCCCATATACCTTGTCCCTCACATGTACACAGCCTCATCAACTATCAGCAGCCCTCCCAGAGGAGGACATTTGTTGTTAATGCAATTGATGAACCCCCATTGACACATCACTACCACCCAGAGTCTGTGGTGCGTGTTAGGGTTCACTCTTCCCGTTGCACACCCAGTGGGTTTGGACAGATGTGTGATGACACGTAACCACCACGGCAGCATCACACAGAGTCATCTCATTGTCCTCAGCATCCCCTGCGCCCTTTTATCCTGTCCTCCCCAAACCCTGGCAACCGCTGACCTTCTTCCTGTTTCCATAGTTTTGCCCTTTCCAGAATGTCACATAGCTAAAATCACATAGTATGTACCCTTTTCAGATTGGCTTTTTTTCACTTAGTAATACTCATTTAAGATTCCTCTCTGTCTTTTCATGGCTTGATAGCTCTTTTTTTTTTTTTTACCACCGAATAATATTCCATTGTCTGATGTACCAGAGTTTATCCATTCAGTTACCGAAGGACATCTTGGTTGCTTCCAAATTTTGGTGACTCTGAACAAAGCTGCTATAATCATTCAATCATTCATTAATAGGTTTTTGCGTGGATATAAGTTTTTAATTTATTTGGGTAAACACTAAGAAGCATGATTACTGATGGAAAAGTATGTATTTTTATTATGTTGGATTTTTAAAAGTATATGATTAAAATTACTTTTTCTTATTTCTTTATTTCTTGTTTTAAAACGTGGCTACTAAAAGATCTAAACTCACACCTGGGCCTTGTGGACACTCCCACCTGAGAGTGCCGGCCTGCAGAGGCTGAAAACCCCTTAGGTCAGGGGGTCAAACTCATTTTCACCGAGGGCCACGTTAGCCTCGCTGTTTGTCTTCAAAGGCCGAATGTAATTTTAGACTGTCTAAATGTAACTACTCCTTAACTAGGGGCAAGGAGCTGTCACCGGGTAGAAACAAGGTGCCGGGCCGGAGAAAACAAGGTGGAGGGCCGGATTTGGCCTGCGGGCCTGGTGTTTGCCACCTGTACGGCTTAGGTGACGGTGACTAAGACCCTGCACAGTCACAGGATCCATACCAGGTGGACAAACTGACAGCCCCCTGGCCCCCAATAGACCATCTCCCCCAAACCAAACCAATCCCTACACACTTCTTCCAGAACATTCTATAACTGTGCACATATTCTGGAGATGAAGGAGAATCCAGAGAGGACTGAGGTTTAAGATTTTCCCTTAAATCTGGAAGGTGGGAACTTGGAATAAAAATGAATTAGATACAATAAAACAAGATCTTGATATTTCTTGCTTATCTGAGCTTGTTGATAAAGATCGATACTAAAACACATTCAGGCTTGGGCAAGTTAGGGTCAGGTTGTTTTCCTTTCTGTCTCACTCCAGGCTGGTTTCCTGTGCTTCTCCTTTATGACGGGAGCACGTTCATGGGAGCACAGGAAACATGACCCTGGCACCCACCCCTGTGTGAGTCTACGGTGGACAGGAGTACTGCCATTTCTACACCTCCAGTCATCAGAGTAGGGGCACAATCCACGCTGTTGAACTGGACGTTTCATTGTGCCTATAGCCTTGTCCAGACGCGAAGCATCCTTCCCATGGAAGACAGGGCCGCTCTGAACTTGCTGTTGAGCTACGTCAGAGGGGATGCAGGTCAGGAAGTCTGCAGAGGGCCCTTTACAGGAGCATCTGGGCAGAGCTGGTGTAGCTGCCACGCTTTAAGCTCTGAAACTTGTCGAACTGCCGTGGGTTTCCAGTTAGTATTTCTGTGGTGCCATTTCCAGCGGAAGAGAGCCGTCTGACGAAACATTTAGTCCGGGTGAAAGGGGCTCAGGAGGGGGTGTCTGTTGCTCAGCAGAGGAGGAGAAGTGTGCAGACAGGCCCAGATGGAGGGGGACACTTTGCCACTCTTCAGTCAGGCTGGCCAAGTGTTTCCCCAGGTTCCTAATGTGAAGAGACCTCTGTTCATGTACGTGCGTAGGCTGAGATGTGGCACCCCTGGGTGGCTATTCAGTAAAAGCTAGGTAGGGTTTGATGTTTATTGTTGTGGTTTCCAGTGTGCAATCCAGGGACACACCCCCTGTGTTCAAAACTTCAGGCTGCAATTTAATACCTGAATGGCCTTGGCCGAGTCACTGGATGTTTCCCACTGGGTAGGGCTGACATGAGGCCTAAGTGAGTTAGCCTGTGGAGAAGAGTGAGCACAGTGCTGGCACATGGCAGGTGCTATGTAAGCAATAGCTACGCTGGCCATTTCTATTCTCTTGATAACATCTGATTGACTGGAGCCCACTAAGGCAGAAGGCACACATGTGGTTCAGACCCGGGGGGCCCAAGTGGGACATTTTTGTGCAGCAGCCACGAAACAAGGCCTGCCTGTTGTGGCCCACCTTTTAGGAGCATTTTTCTCTAGGAGTTTCCTATTTCCAATGATCATCAACATCCCTAATAGAGTATAAAATATGCTTTTTTTCAACTCTCTTGCAGGGGATGTGCAAAGTGACAGCAACAAAACAAACCTTTTAAGTTGAAAAGGTTTGTTTGGCATCGTGTGCCTGAAACCTGTGAATATTACTGAATTTCTCGCTTTTCATCACATATTTTAAGGTCACGCAGTTAGAGGCGAAGTGACAAGGAGCTGAGGATCTGTAATTTGCTTTGCACGTGCTGTTGATGCAGGGTGGTTATCATCAGTGGGGCTACATTAAGTCCTTGACTTCTGCATTAGGAGTCCAAGTTTCATGTGTGATCCCACAGCCCTGACTCGCTGTGCACTTCTGTCCACCCCCTTTTGTGGCCTCCAGCTCGGGGACACATTTAAGGTATAAAAACAGTGTCTTTGGTATAATTGCCAGGAGCAGAACGTGCAATTCTTTGGCAATGAAGAACCAGCACTTAGAGAGGAATATTTAGCATGCGGTGCTGGCTAGGGCTTTGGTTCTAAGCCCAGCAGGCAAGAGCTCCCTGTTCTTAGGGCACAGAGGTGCTTTCACGGACCAACGCAACACTCAGTGTGTGTCTCTCCTCCTCGCGCCAAGGCTGGGTTCCCCAACTAGCTTGCCGGATGCCCCAGAGGCCTGAGGAACCTCACTGTGCTGTCAGTACAGATGCTTGACCCCTTTTCCCCCCTGTGGGTTAGAGAGTATGATTAAAACTTTAAAATGCCTTAGGAGAGAGAGAGTTTATTAGTAAGAACGTGATCCAGGGAATCGCACTGAGTGGTCTCTGGCAATTCCAACTTGGTGACTGTTGACATATTGAGACTGGAGTACAGACAATGAATAAAATCAAAATGTACATAGTCCAAAGATATTCACTAAGCTGGGCCAGTGTGCAGAACTCTCCCCAGGGGCTGTAGGAGGTGGGCAGACCCACAGATCCCAACCTGCAGAGGTTCTGATGCAGCAGATGGGGATGGGCCTAAGGATCTTCCTGGGGGGTCAGATGCAGGATCACTGACTTAAACAGCTTGGACCCATGTGTGGTACGAACAGATAGGACAAAGGCAGTTGCTCTACCTCATTTATGGCAAACACACAGCTATCATTCACACAGACTCTGCTGGGTGCCCATGGGATACCTGGTGCTTTCCTTTTGCTATTACAGAAGAGGATGCCAGGCTCAGAGAGGGGGGTGGCTTCCTGCAGTGATGCAGCTAGGGCACTCAGGTATAGAGCACACATGGGGGGACAGCCCTGAGCCAGATGCAAAGAACCATCACTGTTCCTAGTCTGGGAGCCCTGGCTGCTACAGACATTGAAAGTCAAAAGCAGGAGTGAGAAAGCCCCTCTCCCTGACTTTTGTTACCCCCCAAATCCCATGTCACTCCAGAAGTCCCTCTCAAGAAGGAAGCTTAACTTGTTTTCTCTCAGCTGTGAAGTTAGAACTATTCTTCCAGGCAAAAGCTTATAAATAGGGTCTTTTTGAGAAAGAGGCCAAGGTTATGTAAAATTCCCCTCTTTAGGAGGAAAAGGGCAGCTGATGACAGAGCCAGAGGACCCTGGCCAGGGTGGTAGATGGGTGGGAGGGAGAAACAACAGTTCCCTCAAATAGAGACAAATGCACTTCACCCTGAGGAGGTCAAGGTCTCCCCAAGTGCCTTGGAGTCCTTTTGCTTTTTGCTCTGAGTTCAGATATTTATCCAGAGGAGAGTAGTGTTTCTCTGTCAAAATCATGTGTCTGGACATGCATAGGCTTTTTGTGCTGCACTCACAGCCCATATCTCAGCATCCACCTAGAAACACCTTTATTCAGGAGCGCCACACCCCACCCTGCCGCTGGCAGCAAATGCCCCGAATTGAGGTGTAGAATCTCAGCTGCTTAGGGACTCTAGTGTCTGGGCCAGTTGGCCATACGCTGAGTCAAACACCACGGGCACCTTGGCTCCAAGTGTGGTTATAATGAGAATGCTGGACCTGACAGAAAGCCACTGCCTCTGTCTGACCACAGGGTGACTCCAGCCACCTCACCTCAGATTACAAAGAATAACTTCTACAAGCAGTATTGCTCTTGTCAGGGGGAGGAGGGAGTTTTGGTTCAAGGTTGTCTCAGAAGAGGCAGGAAATGGAGTCATGGGAGATGGAAGGCTATGTCTGCATGTCCACTGACTCATGGATGGAAGGCAATGGGAATTCAGGTGGCCTTTTGGTACTTGAAGGCCACCGAGATTTGGGGAGCATCCTGAGGATGCATGTCCCTAGGCGTCATAGGAAGGGGCAGGAAGCAGAAAGCACTGCCTTTGGCAGTTTCTCAGCCAGACAATGGGCATTCAAGAGTACCCAGAAATAGTGGGACACTCCAATAGGACCGAAGATGGTAGTGGTAGTGGAGTTGGAATATCATGAGTGGAGTTGGTAGTGTTAAGGACCATGCACTCATAGTTGGTAAATGGCCTGGAAACATGGCATCAGCAGCTTTCGTTACAGACATCATTTGGTCATACGTACTATGTACAAAGGAGTTGCAACATGGCCTTTTAAAGAGCCTTCTTAGGTTGAAAGCTGCTTCATGATCCAGATTAGAGGTGGCAGCTACTTAAGGCTCTGGTAAGAAGCATCTTTCTGACAATGATTTAGCAGAAGGAAAGATTGTTTCAGTAAAGGGGAGATCACTGCTAGCTCAGACAGCTCTAATCCATGAATAGGAGAAAAAAATAAACATTACTTGTTGAATCTCACCCTTCCTTCTTCATAACACTTATTGGGCCCTTTCCATGACTGGCTCTGCCCCAGGCTCTGGTTAGGTTGGGGTCACCTGCACAGGTCTGACTGCTATCTCCCATGCAGGTGTTGAAGGGAACCAAGCACTGGGCAGGAATTAAAAATGCAAACATAGCAGGGCAAGTCTTCATCTGTCTATTCGTTCATCCACCCAACCATCCATCATCCCTCCATCATCCATCCATGCCAGATTAAATTTCAATGAACAATCAAGAAGTCTTTAAGGTTTCAAGCTAGGGTGCACAGTCAGACAGTTGACGTTGTTTTTATATAGGCCTGTGTGCCACCTGATTATTCCTGAGCTCTGACTTCTCCCACGAGACAAAGTTTCAGTAGGAAATACACATGGATGTCTCAATCCCCCTCCCTCACTTTGTTTTCTGAATTAAGAAGTTGTGGGAAGAGACTGGGATTATTCCTCAAGCAGTTTTTAATCTGAAGGTATCTTTATTAAAAAAAACCCTAGGAAGAACTTTTTGTTGGCAACCAGTACTGGTTTGGAACCCTCAAGTGCGTGACAACAAGATGCCACCACCTCCTAGACGGCGAACGTGTTCGACGGACACAGGAGGCAATTTCGGGGTGGGCCTTGACTCATGCGCTCAATATTTTCTCAGGATCCACTAGGCCAAGGGTGTTGTGTGCCGCGGGATATTCACCTCCCGCCCCCCGACAGCTGAATGTATAAACAAACTGAATATTACAAGGAAGAGTAGGAGCCATTTTGGACAGGCTTTTGTTCTATAAAGTAAGTTGATTAATATCAGCTAGGTTGAGAGCCAGGTGCAGACACAGACTTTATGGGCTCTCAACTTTAGAATTTGGGGTGTCCTCTTTAATAAAGACATAAAAAAGTAAACATAACATTGGAAATCCAAAATTAAATGCAAAACCTTAGAAGGGCCCATGGAAGTGAGGAGCCCTGGCCCTTCGTTTCCTTAACTTCCTGGCGTGTCAGCCTTGGTGAAGGCCTGAGAGCGATGCACACATGTCCGTGGGTGGTTGTAGGTACAGCGGGGCCTCTCAGTTAGAAGCTATTTCCCCCCAGGGGACATTTGCCAATGTCTGGAGACAGTTTTGATTGCCCCAGCTGGGGGGTTGCTGGGTGCTACTGGCACCTACTGGGTATAGGATGCTCAGCACCCTATAATGAACAGATGGTCCCCCAGAACAAACAATGATCTGACCCAAAATGCCCATAGTGCTAAGACTGAGAAAACCTGAGATATAGCTAGGGATGTGCTCTTACAGGACACCAAGCTGAGGATTAATCAGTTTGACCCATAGGGCTCAAAATACAGTTTATGGGGTATATTTACAAACTCACCACCATCAAGATGGATATAATTTTGGCTTTGTTGCACCGGTACCCACCACCCACTGGTTCGTGGACCCCATTGGTTCGTTTCACTCCCAGAGCTCACTCCAATAACATGACGGCTAAGTGCATTGTTTGTACCTCAATACAATCGTGCACGTCCTTTGTACTCAGCTACCAAATAACATTTAAATCTGCTGCCTCCGTACTAAATTAATATATTTTAAAGCTTACACCCATAAATCATTCATTTCAAAATTCTCATCTCTCATGAATAAGTTCATCATTTTCATTCACATTTTGTCACAAAAATTAGGAGTTTAGCTTTTCGAAAATTTCATTTCCCACTTGTCTTTTATGTGTGGCAAGATAGTAAACCAGCAGATTAGCTTTTCTTTCATCACAGCAGAGGAGGACGAGCTAGAACGCAACACAATCAAAACAAATTGCTTAGGAAAATAATTCCTTTATTTAAAGGAATTACCAATAAGCAGGCTGCTTTTATAAGAAACAAAAACTGCCATGGAGCTAGCCAGGGTCGAAGAATGTGGAGACTGAATTATGCTCTCTTCTGCAGAGTTACTGTTCCAAATTATAGCAATACTCCCATCTCGTGAATGACTTCGTAAAGTAGGGTAAGTTAAACACCATGTAAAAACCAACTGCTCCTAATATCTTCTTACAAGCGTGCACCGAAAAGGAAAAACCCTTTGCTTTGTCTGACCGACCTGGCCTCTCCTTAGCTGATGCAGCACTACCTGGCCAAGGTGGGTCACATGCTCCAGGCACTCACTGACACCACTTCTCAGGGACCACCCCCCCGCAACCCCCAGGCAATGCACATTTATTTTCTGCAAAAAAAAAAAAGGTCAAATTGGCCAGGGCGTTATTAAAATAGTTTTTATCATATAAGCATGCTTGAATAAAATGTTCTCATCTTGATTATACACAGCAAGTATAGTCCACTGCAAATAAAGAACATCTAAGAGGAGCTTTGGTGACTTTAGAAGATCTGAATTAAAATAAAAATGTGATGCAAATTGAGATTTTATTTAATTTTTTTAAAAGCCCATTTTAGAATAAATGAAAGCAAAAGCTTGAAACTAATTTATATGTTTGCAGTCTTCAGATCATTTTCACTGTAGGAAGAAAGGGAAGAGATAAATTAAAGTTATCCCAGGATATTACTTGTAAGAGGTTAAAGTATGTTCTAATAGGCAGATTAATTCTGTGGGGAAATAACATTAAATCTTTCTGAAGCCTCGAAATTTCTCAAAAGCATTCTTGCTGCTCTCTTGCATTGCAACAAATGCAATCATTTGGCTAGATAATCTGGCATCTTAAATAACTTTGCACTTAAGCCCTGTCAATTTGATCTTCCAAGGTTAATTGATTATTTCAACAAGCATTCTTGCCAGAAAAGATCTGAGTGCTTACATCTTTTCATTAATTCATGCTGTTTGGTGAGAAGGTGAAAAATAAGAAGGGACTGCTTGATTTAACTCTTTTATTACCCAGTCGCCAAAGGAACATGGAGGAAAAGGTCTGAAGTGCAACTTTGCTCAGTCAAACTGAAGCTCTATTTGCAGAAGCAAAAAGAATGAACACAGTATCTTTACATAGCCAAGTGTAAAGGATGTATGTGGATGCTCATTTTGTAATAAAAACAACTGATTTTATTGCAGCTCTTTCCCTAAGCCTGACCCTCACCGCTTCCCTGCAGTATCAGACCATTCACAATGGACTAAGCCTGTCTGGGCCTTTCTGGAACGGACTCGTTCTATCAGCAATCGCATATTTGTCATTGGCATCCTTCTTCTCAGAGACACAGCCAGGACACCGGAGGGTCACCCCTCACGCACTCAGTGCCACAACTCGTTGGCTGAATGGCAGAACCGGCCCAAAAGTCAGGTTTTTTTTTTTTTTAAGAACATTAAAATTGTGCAGGCACTCGTGTGTTTCTTAAAAAGACAAAAAGCAACCCTAGACACTCCTAGCATGAGAAGGTGTCTGCGTTTATCAGAGCCTCCTAAGTTTCACCACAATTCTGCTTCTGAATATGATCATTTTCCATCCCAAATGCTGGGAGGACTAGAGATAATGGACTTCCTCCACCGCTCATTTCCCAAAACGCCCCAAACACACACAGAGCCACTAGCTTCTCCCACATTACCCACTTCTTTCCCACTCAAGTCTGAAGAGCACCTGAAAGTGCGCCCCGTTTTGCTGATAGTTTGGGGCCCGCAGCCGTCCTCTGCTCCCTTCCCCTTCCCTCTTCCCTCACACTTCATTTTGAAGGATGGTTCCTACTTCCCTGCACACCTTGGCACAGACTAAATGCGAGAGGGAGAAAGGAGGTGGGAGGGGCTGCTAGAGGCAAAACGGCTCTCACACTCTGCTGGCTTGTGACTTTGAGGGTGGGCGCTGCCAAGCGGAGGCTCAGAACGAGTCTGCACACTCAGAGCGAGCCGCAGGCTGGCAGGGCTCCCCCTGCCCTCCCGCTCCGTTTGCTTCCAAATGAGAGCAGCCACACCGCCCTGGAATGGGAAGGAGAAGGCCACAGCTTTATTTACATAACACAAGAGATATCACAATCAACAAGCATTAATCATGATCATTACCCCAAATCATACAAAATAACGCTGCTGACCGCTTCCGCAGCTCATTGGTTGTATTTTGTCCCTATTCTTTTCCCTTTGGGAAAAAAGGGGGAATGACAAAACCATTAGGAGCAACCCGGGGTCCCCCAAATAAAACACGTGTAAATTAAACACACGTGAAGTGCTCGATATGTGGCGAATTAAAGCAGAAAACACTGAGGCCCGTGCATCTGAGCAGTCTGCCTGACTTGGAGATGTGACAGGTATTATTGCCCTTGGTAGAGTTATTGAAGCCCGGTAGGAATCCCAGTGTCCGGGAATGTCAGGGGACCGTTATTAGACAAGTTTAATTAGGATCTACCCTGCTGCTCCTAACAAGCATTTAATTAACTTCTAGGCAGGGTAATTAGCTTTAGATTACGGCTGATTCTCTTCCTCACCTTCTGTTGACACTTGGCCCGCACTGAGGCGTCCTGCGTGGCTGACAGTGTAATGGATAGCATCGCCGAGAAGCCTACCATCAAGGCTGCTGAGTCTAAAAAAAACCACATGCACACACACACACACACAGCCCAGTGATGAAGATAACAGATGAAATAATCACAGCTGGGTCCTGGTCCTCGGGTGTCACAGAAGGCTGAGGAAGCCACATGTGACTCAAGGCCACCTGCTGGGAAGGGGAAGTTGCCCCCAAAACAAAACCAGCCCCCCTCTTTCGTCCTTTGCCTGCCTGGGACCGCTCATGGGGAAAGGCACCTCTGTCCCCCACTCCAAACAAGCAGTTCGCGACTTCTACTCCCAAATACATGTGGGTGTCTGGCCCAGTGCCTGCGTTCCTGCTGACACAAAGATCTGGAGGGCCTTGGCCAGGCCGCTGGTAACCTTAGGGACTCCCACGATTTTTCCGATGGTTGCATTTCCAAACCCTCACGTGGAGTTTGCTTTTCAGTACTCCCAACATCTCCGTGAAAAATAACGGGGCTCTGGCTGGGTGACTCGGTTGGCTGGGACATTGTCCCTTACACCGACAGGTCGCAGTTTCAATCCCTGTTCAAGGGCACATGAAAGAGGCAACCGATAGATATCTCACATCAATGTTTCTCTCTTCTTCTTTCTCCCTTCCTTTCTCTCTAGGAGCAATAAACATATCCTTGGGTGAGGATTAGAAAATAATAATAAGGAGCCTTGTTAGTATGATTTGGTTAACCTACAAATAAAAGGCCTTTCAAAGTGAGAGGCAATAAGCACTTATTTGAGATAAAAATGAATAACTATTTGGGAATCACTGACTCAGGCAAACACCCACATAGTATTCTGATTAGGAGACAGAAGTAAGGGGTACTTATGAGAAAGGGAAGGATTATGCCAGAACAAGGAAGGCATTTCTGTTGGTGACACTAATTCTAAATAAGGCTTTTCATTTTTAACCCCATAACCATCAGTAGCCACCAGCCTGGTAGTAATAATATCTGCTCTCTTGTTATCTTCACAAACAGTTCTTTGGGACACAGGATAGCTTTAGGCCCAGTCCAGAGGTTATTTTGCCCAGTGTTAACATCCCGAAGATTTGAGGTATAAAATGTACAAAGCAGTTCCTCTGGATTGGCAGCTCTGGCTCCATTTTAAAGCTGCTCCCTTCATATTATTTTTTTTTACATGCAATTCTGAACACTTGGGGGCTGCAGGATGAAACATGCCTCCCCTATAATTATGATGAAAGGTTTAATAATTCACACCCAGCTTCAAAAGTACATGTGCTTTAAAAGAAAATTGGTTCCTACTTGTGCACCCGTATTCAGAGCAGTACTATTTCCAATAGTCCTAAGGTGGAAGCAACCCAGTTGTCCATTGACAGATGAGTGGATAATTCAAATGTGGCATATCCATGTGATGGAATATTATTCAGCCTTAAAAAGAAAGACCATTTTGACACATGCTACAACATGGATGAACCCTGAGGGCATTACGCTAAGTCAAACAAACGAGTCACAGAAGGACAAATACTATATAGTTCTGTTAGTGTATATTGTTAGCTGGATGGTAATACAAGGCAAAGGAGCAGAACTGGCTAAGCTTGATTAGGTCAGAAGCTATAGCTTCGCACACTCCAGGGGATAGCAGCTTTGCTCCTCCAAGGGGATTAACACCCCTCTGCCCACCCCGTGTAGGGAGGAAAGATCTCCTAGGGAATAGCTAGCTAGTCCTCTGGTGCTGGGATCATCAGAGGGAGAAGAGGGCGAACTCCTCTGCTGGGCGCATGTCCAGTAGAAGCCAAGATGGCACAGGGAGAGGTCCTTCTGCAATGAGGTATATGAAGTAGGAATTAAGATGGGGGGCGGGGAAATTCCAGCCTGGAAAAAGGATTGCGTTGGTTAGGGGGAGGGCCATCAGAATTGGGAAGGAGACTGGTTAGTGTGAAGGCCTCTCTTTCCCAAGCCAGAGGCAATACAATCAAAGTTTAACAAACGCCTCTCTCTGTAACATGCATTCATTTGCCTGTTTGTTTGCACATTCTCTCTCTGCAGCAGCCATGCTGGCCTGCAGCTGCGTGGGCCCCGAGTGTGGGCCCGGTGCAGTGCTGCAGCACCGGCCGGAGCGCAGCTGGAAACAGACACTAAGCTAGCCGGATGGGGACAGAGACGGAACTGGACGACGCTTTGGCATGGGCTGAACTGACGACACAGAATGTCTGGACCCTGGCTCTTCTTCTGGGCTTGATGAAGACAAGGCTAGACTTCTTCCATAGTGGACAGATGCAGATGACACACCAGGAACCCAGGACTTCTATTTCTAGTCCAATAATTCTTACTGCTACACCTCATCCTCCCATATGTGGGCCCCTGAAGTGTTTTTCTTGTGACTCTGTGGACAAACCCCATTTCCACTGGCAAGAATTCCACTGATATGAGGCCCTTCCAACAGTCCAACTCACAGAGACAGAACATAGACTGGTGGGTGCCAAGGTTGGAGGAGGGTAATGGGAAGTTAGTGTCCAGTGGATGCAGAGTTCCAGTTTGGGAAGATGAAGAGTTTTGGAGATGGTGGTGGTGGCTGCATAGTAATGTAAGTGCACGTGATGCCACGGAATTGTACACTTAAAACTATCGAAACTTACAGACATTATGTTATGTATATTTTACTACAATAAGAAAGAAAGTTAGTTCTTAATTTTTTGCAGCATGCACCTGGGAACCTGAAGGTCATCGTCTGTTACTTTCCCTAGAACACCCTCTGGTGTCATACATACTATCTGAATTGTAGAGCTTCTTTGATTTAAAATCTTATTTTTTCAATGCTTGCTGTATTCATCATTAGAGGTCATTATGGGATATGAGGCACGTTTTGAAAACTTGGGAGTGTGTCTGGGCCATTGCCCCCTTAAGATGGGGCACACATGGCAGCTAACCGAGATCAGCCATGGGCCTTGGAGAAGGAGCCGCACTTTTTTTTCTGCACGCCGAGGGCACCAAGCATCAGTGCCTCCTAGGAGCGTGCAGGCAGGGCTGTGCTCACTTGTCGGTGTGTCTTTGCTGTAACAGACGGCAAACCTTTTTAGTACATTCCTGGGATGCTCTAGCGAACATTACGTTCCACTGGCGGAAGGGTGTCTATGAACAAGTCAGGGTTGCAGCATGTCAGATGGTGAGAAAGGCTCTATTGAAAAGCCAGGGAGGGAAGACTGTGGGTGATTTCCAGTCTAACAGAGGGTCATCAGGGAAGGCCCCACTGAGAGGATGCTTTGGGAACCAACTGGGTGTTTATGAAAGAGTCCTACGAGCAGAGAGAGGGGCAGGTGCAGAGGCCCTGGAGTCAGGTCACTTGCCCATTGGAATGCCAGCGCAGTATCTCTGTCCTTAAGATCATGACACTGGGGCCCTCTCTCCACCTGATAGTAATCCACAGACATAACACAATCTCAGAAGTAACTGTAAATTTCTATTCCTTCCCTCCCCAATGCTCCCTAGCCCGGGACGGCTGGGGAGTACTTTATCGCTAGAGCGTTCGCACTCAGGGCAAGATTTTGATTCTTAATAATAAGCAGAACTACCCGAGAAGGCATATGGCCTCATCAGTTATTTTCACCTTAGTGAGAGATCTGCAGGGTGACAGAAATCACAGCACAGGCATCATCCTCAGGGAGTGAGGAAATATCCTTGAATTATCTGAATTTTCATCAAGTTATTTTTAAATTGTTTCTGTAACAACGTTACTGTTTTGTTTTGCTTTTAAATCGACCTGGAAATAGAAACAGTGAGGGAGCAGCTCCTTTCGGGCTGTGGTTTACTCAGGCGCAGCAACAATCCCGCCCTGTAAAGCAGGTACCAGGTGCCTCTTCAGACTGGAAGCTGCACCAACACATTTATCTGTGTGGTGGAGCCTGCCTTCTCCTTTGTGCCTTTCTTCAATCCCTGGTAACCGGCCGGCTCAGGGCAGCCACCTGGGCTGCAGAAGCTCACTGGACCGCTGTGACCCCGGCCACGTAGTCCCACATTGGGAAGCCAGGTACATGCTGTCAAACCTCAGGCACATACACTTGAAAATTACAATTAAGTGGATGGCTTTTCTCCTGGTGATTTTTGGAGCAAGAGTCACTTTTGGAACCAAAAGTGAAACCAAAAGAAAGCACTGAAAAAACCCCAAGTGGCTGCTGACACCGTATTCCCCATGTCCTTGAGTTCCTTCCGCCGGAATGTTTCCAATATCTGTCTGCTCATCTCCTCATTGCTTCCTGGTTCCTGACATCATCTTGCTCATGCCCTGCTCCCCACCCCGGTCTGGTTTTCTTCACGGTGCTAGACCCCATCTTACCTTTTATGCATTTAAAAAAAATTTGACTATTGTCTGCCCCTCTCCATGAGAGGGTAAATGTCTGTTTTATCTGCAGTTCCTAACATTGTCTACCAAATACTTGATCAATATCTATTAAATAAATGATGAATAACTCCCCACAATGGCATTGGGGATTTGAAAAATGAATACCTCAAAAATAGGAACATTCTAAGTATGTCCCAAGTGTGATATTAATTTAATCTATATATTCCTTGTCTGTTGCATTCTCCAGTGAGAACTGATATTCAGAGGAATGATCCTGAGTACTGGAAATGTATTAATTTACTTGGTTAATTGACTCAACACAAATTTACTGAGTGCCTACTACACACCTGGTGCCATGCTAGGTGCTGGGATCCAGTGGGTATTAGAAGCTATTGAGGAGCTTAATGTGTAAATAACTTGTATTAATCCACAATTGTCAAAGAAAATATGTAATATCAAGCTGAAGGCAAGGAACCCAACTCCTAATCCATCAAGCAATACTCTTTACTCTGTTTTTAAAATTATTTTGAAATAAGAACTTACAAATTTTAAAATTATTTTGAAATAAGAACTTATAATTGGAGTTTCATTTTTGATATCACCAAGTTTCCCCAGGTTATCTGCTCCTAAAATGCTGAGATACCCAGGACCCTGAAGATTCCTGGGTTGATGGGGAGGTGGGTAGGAGGGTAGGTTGTCAAAGGAGGCAGCAAAATGGTGGCATTCACTCCTTCCTGTGGTGTCACCAGAGGATCATCACAGAGCCATCTTTGGAGGAAACTCTCGGAGGACCCTTCTTGGTGACGTACAGCTGGAAGGATTGGGATATTGGCAGAATTCAGCCACAAGCTGTCCCTATAACGTGTTGACTAGAGGGAAGAATCAGCTTCCACAGCATGCACATGGGCACCAGGTGGGTGAGAACAGCCCACGCCAGTCCACCCAGAAGATAATCACGGGTGAACGCTCCTATATTGGCTGTGATTACATCAATAGGGAGGACCATTTTTATCCTCTCTTCCTTTGTCCTCTCTCACAGAAAAGCTGGGACTCACAGACTGTTCTGAAAATGACCTGAGCTTTCTGACACTTATCTAAACAGAGTAATGATAACACAGAACATTCATGTCGTATTTGGTACTCGCCGAATTTGAGCGTGAATGAAGTTGTCATCTGACTCACGTGCGTGATCTCCTTCTCTTTGCTCTGCCTTTAGAAACTCCAGCAATTTTGTCATGTTTTTCCTCACATCAGACCATTCAAAAAGAAAGGTGAAATCTTATTTGAGGTGATTAGAAACAGACCCTGTGGTTATTACTCCGCGGTTTGTGGCACTCAGAGGGAAGGAGATGATGCTGTCAGGACAGGACACTTACAAAAGAAAAAAATGAACAGAGTGAGGAAATATTTTTTTAAAAATGTAAAAATGTTCTGATTTTTGTGGGGACCTTAATTCTATATTTCCTGGCCATAACCGGACCCCTCCACAACTGAGAGCACTGCTAGTTCGGTGAGTAAGAAATAACGAAAGCTGCCCTGGCTGGTGTAGCTCAGTGGATTGAGCGCGGGCTGGGAACCAAAGGGTCCTGGTTCAATTCCCAGTCAGGGCACATGCCTGGGTTGTGGGCCGGGTCCCCAGTGAGGGCCATGTGAGAAGCAACCATACATTGCTGTTTCTCCCTCTCTTTCTCCCTCCCTTCTCCTCTCTCTAAAAATAAATAAATAAAATCTTAAAAAAAAAAAAAACTTTAAAAAGAAATAACGAAAGCTGCTGGACATTAGTTTCCTCTGGGCTCCAGCCAGAGAGTTTTCATTTTACACAGCTTTCTCAGCTTGCAGAATGATTTGTGAAGCAATAAATGTATTTATTTGTTTTTAAAAGGCAAATAAAGACACACAGTATGGTGTGTATAATGTCTATGTATAGTGGGAGCATATGTTACTTTTTATTCCACAAGACACTATGCTGCATTGGGCAAAACCAATAAAAATGAATGGAACCATGAGCAGATCCTGCAAATGTGCTTCAGTCAGATTAGCAAACAGCCGCCTACTTGGGGTGGGTAGCAGATAATCTTAGAAAGTGTTAGGCAGAATGAATAGGACAAGGTTATTGGCCCAGGAGACTGGAGACCGCTAAAGTGAAGGCAGGCCGTTCTTTTCTGGGTTGGGTTTACTTGCCAGCCTGGCCACACACATACTGCATTTCAATCATCTCCCCATGCACTTTGGTGACTTGTAGGTTGGTAGGTTGATTTGTAACAAAAATTAGGAATTAGGACTTTGTGGGACTTATCTAACTGAAGCAAATTGTGCATTTGGGGGTTGGCCCAGTGCAAACACTGGCCGCCCCCAGGCAAGGGCTGGTGGCTGAGAACAGAGTGGGAAGAGACTTCTCATTAAATAGTCTTTAGTGCCCCTTGAACTTGTATCATGTGCAAACATTACCTACTGAGAAATAAAGAAAATTAAAAAGGGCAGTGGACACTGATTCACATGTAGATTTGTTCCTGACGAAGTGGGTGTGCTCACTGTCCACCGTTGACGATAATCTGTGTGATTTTACTTGCTAGGCAATTGGTATGAATCTACATAGATCAAACTAGGGAGAGACTGGCATGGGAATGTTTTCTCTGGCATTCATTAACGTGTCCTTTGGAGGATATGTTGATGTCACTGTTTGGTTAAACTTCCCTTCCAGGTAGGTGTACAGCAGGTGGCCATGCCTGACTGTCCACCCAGTGGTTGCTTGATGATAGACAGAATCACTGAAGCTTTTGTTATTTGGAATATAAATGGTGTTTTGTGTAAGGCCTAAATTAAGCCCCAGTATCATGTGCTGCCTTGACTGCTGGTGAAACTGGGAGGGCCTCAAAGGGCCTAAATGCAAGTCCTCCTCTCTACTCTGCAACCATGGATAAAGTCCCTCAGCCAAACAACCCTCATCACAGGGACCTGGCGCAGTGCCTGCTTGTCCCGAAATAGTGGGCTTCTGTTCCCTGTCAGCCCACGGAATTATTCAAAGAAGCCAACCGCATCCTTCCATGGGAACCAGGGGCACCCCATCCTCTTGTTACTACAAAGCCCTTTCAACAGTGCTTGCTTGCTCACGCTGCCTGAGTGCACCCTATGTGGTCCTGTGCAGCGTGTGCTGTCCCCTCCCCCAGGCCGTGTGTGTGACTATAACCCGATATCTGTCTCATGTGCCCAGTGCAAGTAGTCGGGTGTTTGGCCATTCCCATAACTCTACAGAAGGAATCCTTATCAACAGCAGAGTGAAGAGGTGAACAAACACATCTGAACGTAATCTTTTCATTGTGATGTCAGAAAGAAAGGGATTATTTGAGAATAAACAAATCATGCCATGGGGTACATTTATAATAATATTTGGTGATGTGTCTAATATTCCAGTGAAGGAAGTGGGTGACTCCCTTTGTAAAACGCTTTCCTGGGCCCTGGGACCCTGCTCTTTCCAGTTTCCATCTCCTCGGAAATCTTCTTCTGGCTGCTTCCTCTGACTCCTATTTAGATTGTCATGTTTCTTATGGTTCTGTCCACAGCTCTTCTCACTCAGCCTGCCTCATCTTCACTTCCACAGTCAACTTCTTCCAACACTCATTGCTTCCTTTTCATGTATATTCTATATATTGAATGAATACATAACCATGAACATCAAAGTGTTCCTTTTGGTACTGGCTAAACCCCCTGCCACAGTGGGAGTGCCATGCTGAAGCGTGGAAATACATTAGTGGGAGAAGTGAGGGCCTGGTGAGCAAGTGGAGTGTGCTTTGGGGCAGGCCGCAGCCTGGCTGCAGACTCAGGCAGGAGCCATGCAGGGGTCTCAGCATGGGCCCACCACAGCCAGCGGTGCTGAGGCCCCATCCAGGCAGAAAACCCTGATGAACAGAAATGCACAGATAATGGGGTGGTTGGGGTAGATTTTAGATTTTTTTCTGATTAACATAGCTAACCCAGACATCATTTTTCTTTTTTGAGAAATGCTACTAGAAGTCTTTTAACATGTGTGAGAATATTTTTCTGCCTTTGTGAATATAGAGAAGGAGACACAATCTGGTCTTTCTTTGCTTATTCTGAATTTTGCAGTTCCGTGAGTCATCATTCTGACTGTTAATTTTCACTATAAAATGTTAAAGATGTGTGTAAATGCAGGAGGTAGAAGGTACCAGCTTATATTCAGTGTTATATTTGCCTTCATCCTTACACAAAATAAGTGCCTGCAATTTATATGATGGCCAGGTTTTGCTTTAAAATCTTGCAACTCTAAGTGTGGCCTGGCCCAGTAGCCTGGGCATCACCTGGGAGCTGCTGAGAAATGCTGAGTCCCAGGCCCACCTGGGGCCCACTGTGGTAGAACCTGCCTCTTAATGACATTCCTGGAATATTGTACATGCACACTAAAGTTTGAAAGGCACTCTTCTGAAATACTCTAGAAAGAAGAAATTAAACAACAATAAAGAAAGAAATTGAAGAGGGATGGGGATACTAACACACAACAGCAGGCTATTGAAAATTGTAGGGGCTGCATGAGAGGTACATGAGTTTTATCATACCGTTCTCTCTACAACTGTGTGACGAATTGAAATAAATCCCCAATACCGTCTCATCTGGTCTTATTGATCTATAACTGCTAAAAGTCAATTCTTCCATAAAAAGTCAATTCCTTCCTCACATAAAATCACAGTTTATTCAGGTATGATGTAATTCTGGTTAATCCAATTTTCATTGTACATTAAACCCAATATACTTGTTAAATACTCATTGAACTGACTGGAGAGGAAAACAAAATACAACCCACTCTAAAAATTAAATACTATTAAGGTCTAGCATTTGTAAATCACCAAAAAAAAAAAAAAAAAGGAAAAAGGCTTTCCTCATTTCTTTATTTAGTAAACACTTCTATAGAGTTTGCTATGTGCAAGGTACTTCCTCACGAATGTACAGGTATTAATCCACTGAATACATTTTGTCCTCACAATGATCCCATCCACAGGACGCCTTACAAAATATAGGATTTTGAGATGGCCATGTCATTCCTGGGCTTGCTTCCAGAGGCGCCCCGCCAGACTCGCATAGAACCTGCAGCCTGGCAGCCCGGAGGTGCCACGCAGGCTGGTGAGGGCCTTTCCTCATCCCCGGAAACCTGTTAGGAGCTGACGGTGGTGATGGAAGGCGCAATTGCTCAGCAGACCGAGATGGGCAAGCCCTGATCGCCGGTTGACTTGGTGATTTGGAATAACCAGTTAAATCCTCTAAATATATAGCTCAGGGAAATTGAGATCCAGCTGATGGAATTAAGGAAAGCTTAGAATTTAGTTATCACTCTTTCTCTCCCTTCTCCCAACCAAAAAGTAAAAATGAACCCCGGAGTCAGAGAACTGGGCATCACAATTCCTTGCACATCATAAGAGAGTCGGGGCCTAAAAGAAGTTACATGATGAGAAAGTATTCACTCTCATAAAGTGTAGAGATTTTGACCTGTAGAACTTGCACACTGTTTTTCCAGAACTGTGAACTGTATTAATTCCAACAGGCATTGCTTTTAAGTTGAGAAATCAAAAGAGACTTTAGTGGACGTGACACACTCCTGGCCCTGTGGTTAATATTGTAGGAAGTGGAAATGCCTCTTTAAATGATGGGCCCCACACAGTGAGGGATGCAAAAGTGGTACATGGATACACGCTTGGTACAACTGAGCAATAGCTTTAACATTTCACTGTTCACACTCATTCACATTTCCACTCCCAGGAGTTCATGCTACAGGAACACTCCCTATCTGTGAAGAATGCTCCTGGCAGGGCTGTTTGCAAATATCAAAAGTGATTTACTGCAAAAAATGTTGGAAGAAACTCAAATGTCCTTCAGTAACAGACTGGTTAAAAAATAAACTAGAAAACCATTTGTGCAAGGAAATATGATGCATCAATTGAAGAGCAAGAGAATAAAGTGGGTCTATTTGTCCTAGCGTAGAAAGATAGCTACAATTTACTGCTAAGTAAAAAATCAAGTTGTGAAACTGTATGAAGAATGTGATTCCATTTTTGTTACAAAATGATAAGATAGGATTTAAAAAAAAAGGCTGAAGGCACGTGGTTCAGCTGTCACAGTGATGCTCCTAGGATGTGAGCCAGCGGGGAACTCCTGGGCACCGGGAAAAGAATGCTTCCTAAATTTTTAATTCTATGGCTTGTCTGAGGGATCTTATAATCCACATTTTCTGTATTTGTAAAAAATACGATGGTGTTTGCTTCAGAGAGAGAAATTATTGTGAACTCAAGACATGTGTGCCCAAAGGGGAAAAAATCAGAGAGGAATAACAGGAAAAAAAAACTTGGTTATTAGAGCTATTTTAACCACCTAGGGTTGTAATTCATAATGAAAGTTAAACATAATGATGAAATCAGAAATGTACCTGCTAGTATTTTAATTTACATGCATATTTAACGTGCACTTTCTTTGCTTTTTTAATTTAATGACTAAAATATTTAATGAAAAATTTTCTTCTCCTCTCTCTCTTTCCCTCCCTTTTTCCTTCCCTCCTTTTCCTCCCATCCTCCCTTCCTTCCTCCCTCCCTTTCTTCCTTCCTCCCTTCCTTCCTTCCTTTCCTTCCTTCCCTTCTTCTTTCCTCTCTCTTTTCTTTCTTCTTCCTTCCTGCCTCTCTGTTTCTTGTTTTTTCCTTCTAAGATAGAACCTTACTTATGATGCACCTATGTATGTTGCTCCTGTCAATTCAATATTGCAGTGGAGAGGAAGTTGAAAGGAACGCCACTGCCTGTGACTGAGTCTAGGATCAGGTATTGTCCATGGAGCCGTGCGGACCAGGGACTTTGAGATGAACCAGAGTGAGCTCCAGCTGCAGCGGGAACATCACATCAAGCTTGAACATGTGCTCTGTGGTGGTCTGAATAAGGATGCCAGTGAGACAGAGGGCAGAGAGGCCTTGCGGCTTCAAGGACTGATACACTACTTGGGCTGTTGGAAGAGACTAGGTCTCCAGCTTCATGCCAGGTGGGGGTGGCCCAGATCAAGCCAAGCCTTTCCTGAGAGGATTCTTCCTCTGTCTCTGCTGCAGTTCCAGAGGGGTGGGGGCACTCTCCCATACCTCCCACTAAGGAGCGATCCCTTGGCAAGAGTTTCCTCAACTATGGGAAAGACTGTCCCTGCTCTGTTTGCGAATGGACTAGGAGGCTATGATCTGGGGGCAAGGGGAGTGGGACAGGGTAGCTGCTGGATGACGGTGGCATTGCCACAAAGGTTAGGATGGGAGCATGGATGACATGGCACTTCTATGGGAGGCTATGATGCCAAAATCATTCTCTCCTCTGAGCTTGATGGTGCTTTGTGGGGGATAAGCCATAGTTTAAAGAACGGTGTTTAAAATTGGAAAGAGATGAGAGCAGATGCTGTAATCTTGACATATTTTCATTATTTTGTTTACATGGAACTTTAGTTAAGCAGAAATCAGTAAGAAAGAAAGTGAAAACAAATAAAAACTCATTCTGAAAGTCTTAAGCAGCCTACGAAAAGAAGGTAGATGTTTCAGAAAAACAAAGGCACTCCAAGAGGGTTGTTAGAAACAGCAGAAATAGCATTTCCTACAAAACACGTTTCTTGGGACACCAGGTGATGATTCCAGAAAAAATAAACCTGAACGTGAGCTTGTTACCCTGGCTTGGGATTTGGATAGAGCAGCCTTGGAAAATTATACTACAATCAAATGTATCAAATTCTATAAGCAGCAATTTCAAATTGTGCATTCCAAATTGATATATTCTACACAAATAAAAGGATCTGATTTTGGGCTTTGAAATCAGCCGCCTGCCTTCTGTTTGCTGTACAATGCCATCTGACTTCCTAAAAAGCACGGTGCCTTTTTTCCCTGCTGCACCTGCTTAGCTTCAAAAATGTCAGCAGCTCATCTCTGGCAGTGATGCTAGGGCTGTGATCACCTGACAACACTAGGGAAAAGCAAGGTGAGTGAGAAGGGAGGGCAGGATGTTCATGGGCTCTGGGGCAGGAAGGATCATGGGAACTGCACAGCCTGGGGTCTCATCACCTTCACCAAGGGAAGACCTACTTCACCATCTCCTAATTCACCTGGGAGCCAAGGTCTAGGAATATTCTTTGTGAGGGGAAGCTCCAAGTGTAGCAACTGTTCCTGACTGATATGTGGGTCTGGACCCTACACAGGACTTAGAATTCCACCTATTTATGCAAATGTTCCCCAGGATGACTTTGCATTTCAAGCCAGCATCACAGAGGGGCAAATACATTACCCACATACCTCATAGGACAATAGTGGGGAAATACTGGTCAGATCTTTAGTCTGTGTGACCTTAGGAAAGTTGCTTACATTCTCTGACCCTCAATTTCCTGATCTACAAAATGGGTTGTTTACGGTGCCTCCTTCCTGGGGGTGTGGTGAGGATCAAGTGATGAAGTATGTGTCACATGCTCAGAATAATGCCCAGCATAAATGTAGCATACCTGTTGCTATGACTACTGCTGCCATTATTACTATGGTCATCTTTTCTTAAGAGGTTATATGTTTTAGAGAAAAAATGATAGCCTAGATATTTTGCCAAAGGCCAAAGCCCCTTCAAAGCTAATATCATTATCTAAGGGGAAACAAGGAAACTTTCTTTTAAGGGACATGAAGCTGCTTACGGCCTAGAATGACAAACAGTAAAGCTACTGCAGGGTTAGTTTTTCTTTTTCATAAATAGAAATATAAAAGGATCTAATCACGCTAAAAATTATTGGTAAGAAGAAAAGCTATATCTACTGAGTATAAGTAATAATAATCATGCTACTTCAGTTTTATGGCACCTGTTTAATGTTTGGGGGAGGGTGGAGTGGGGACTGTGGATGAGGTCTGAGCAGGGCAAGAAAGGTGTGAGAAGGAGCGCTAGGGGAGGGCTGGACATGGAGCTACAGGAATGGGCAGGATATGCACAGTGAAGAGGGGTCTGCACCTCGTTCTGGGGAGCCCTCAAGGAAGGCTTGGGGACAGCTGGCCGTGTGCAGGTGGTCTGCAGGAAGCTGTGGAGTTTGGACTTCGAACCAACTTTCTCCTTACCTCCCCGTTCCAAGGAGCACCATTTTACCATTTCATTCTCACTCCTTATGCCTGTCTAGTTTCATTTTTAGATTGTAAACTTATTCTGAAAATACAGATTCATTTTTTCTTTTGAAACTTGGAAGATTTTGCTCAATTACCTGGTTTGAATTTCTCCCTGGTGGACCTCAGAGATGTCCGTTATCTTTCCCTGCCATCTACACTTACTCCCCAGGGCACATCTGCCTGGGAGATGGACACCCAGGCAGTCTCCTCTTTCCCAGGGTCCCTTCCCTGATGCCCGTTCTCATGCTGAAGGCTTCCCTGCTCTGTGTCCCACTTCTTATAGGAGTCTGGCTGCTCCTTAAGCATCACTGTGTATCACCACTCATTATTGGTTACTCCATATGGTTTACTTAGGTGCATACTATCTCTTCGCTTAAAGCAGAGGCCTTGGTGTGTCCTTGGAGCCTTCCTTCTCCTTCCTTGCCTAGCAGAGAGCAACACTCATTGACTGAAGGATTAATTAAAGTCCAGAGAAAGAACTAAATTGGGGATCAAAATAAATCTAAGCATTTGCGATAAGGATGGAATATGGATCCAGCGACATTTTCTAGAAAAGATTGGTAACATGGAACTAAAGTTTAGGTGAGCAGCCAGGACAGAGGTGATCGTTAAGCCATGAGATTGCATCAAGAGTGTAAGGTCCCCAGTGAGGGCCAACCACAACCTTAGCCAAAATCCTTCTGTATCTCCCGTCTTAGTGAAAGTCTCCTTACTAAATATTTTAATTCACAATATCCAGTACACAGTAGGTGCTCAATAAATATTTTCTAAATGCTGAATGAATGAATGTGCTTGCCAGGAAATACGGTAAAAATGAAGCATTAGATATGTGCAGGGTTGTGCAACTTAGTGACCTAGGGAGGTTTTACCAACAGCTGTTCCGATGGAAAATAATAACCCTCAAGGGTTGTCCCCACCCCTCTCTGTGGTGGAGAATGGTCACACTGAGGAAATCGCAGCAAATACAACTGTAGCCATGGAGGGCACACACACACACACACACACAGAAGTAGCTCCACAGTCTTGCAGGAGTAATGCAGGAAATATGGGGCACCAACCTTTTGATGCTAGTAAGCTAGTGGTTATTTGTGATTATACTGGCATTAGCAGAAAGCACTTTCTTCCAAATATCATTTTTTCATGTGTTACTCTTACCTCTTTCCTATACTGCAGAAAATACAAAATAGTATTCCTACTTTGTATTCCAAAGTAGGGAATCATCTGCCTCCTGCCACCTCTCTTCTAGAAATATTGCTTATTTTTAAAGATTTTATTTATTTATTTTTACAGAGAGGGGAAGGGAAGGAGAAAGAGTGGGGAGAAACATCAATATGTGGTTGCATCTTGCACACCCCATGCTGGGGAGCTGGCCCACAACCCAGAATTGTGCCCTGACTGGGAATTGAACCTGTGACCCTTTGGTTCACAGTCCAGTGCTCAACCCATTGAGCCACACCAGCCGGGGTGAAATATTGCTTATTTTTATAGCTACACATTTTTGCTTATGTTGAATACCACAGAATGCCTGATTCTAAGAGAACCTTGTCTATCTGAGCTACAGAAGAGAACAATGATTTCCATTTTTGGAGCAAAATGTGAAGAGAATATAATTACTCAGTCTCCTACTATCCCTGTGAAGGAGTTACATGAAAAGATTTACATTTTAAATATTAATTCCCAAGTATAAATCTGTCTCACGGAGGAAAGTTTATGGCCCTGGAGTGGGTCATGGAAATCTTCAATGTGTGTGTGCCTTAAATAAAAATCTTATTTGATTTTTAAAATCTTTCCTGTGGAATAGGCCCTGAACAAATATTCAGAGAGTTGGATCAACTGAATAGATCCTTAAGTCTGGTGATTTCTGGCAACTATTTTATACATTGATTTCTGAGGAGAAATATGGCTCTTAAGAGAAGTGTTCCCCCTTTTGCTTCCAGGTAAATGATGGGTCATGCTGCTCTTTGTAAACAAGGACCTGCCAGGGTGGATGTTGGAAGCCAGCATTGGTAGGCATGACCTAGGTGGAGAGTCCAGACCTAGATCCCAGTGCTGTATGGGGGTTACTGCAATGTCTCCATAACACTGTTGAGAGTTAACAGAGACTTCTGGCCAACATGGAGGCATAGGTAAACACATTTTGCCTCCTCACACAACCAAGAGAAGGACAGCAACAAATTTAAAACAAATAATGATCAGAACTACCAGAAAATTGAACTGTATGGAAGCCCGACAACCAAGAAGTTAAAGAAGAAACAATCATCCAGGCCAGTAGGAGGGGCAGAGATGGGCAGCCAGGGTTGAGAGGACTTCTGGCAAGACAGCAGCTGGAGGACCAGGCAAGGTGGCAGCTGGCAGAGCAGTCAGTCCCACATTTGTGTGAGGCTAAACTGGGAAGAACAACTGGGGAGTGAGACAGACCATGCAACCCAGGGTTCCAGCGTGGGGAAATAAAGCCTCAAAACCTCTGACTGAAAAAAACCTGTGGGGATTGAGGCAACAGGATAAACTCACCTCACAAGAGAGTTCATTGGAGAGACCCACAGGGTCCTAGAACATACACAAAACCACCCCATCCCACCCTAGGGAATCAGCACCAGAAGGATCCAATTTGCTTGTGGGAAGTGACTGAAAGCCAGAGGAGAGCTGAGTAAGCAGCATTGCTCCCTCTCAGACCCCTCCTCCCCACACAGTGCCACACACACAGCAAAGTGGGTTGCCCCACCCTGGCAAATACCTAAGGTTCCACCCCTTACTAGGTAACAGGCATGCCAAGACAAAAAAACATGGCCCATATGAAAGAACAGATCAAAGCTCCAGAAAAAAATACAACTAAGTGATGAAGAGATAGCCAACCTATCAGATGCACAGTTCAAAACAGTGGTAATCAGGATGCTCACAGAAATGGTTGAGTATGGTCACAAAATGAGGAAAAGGTGAAGGCTATGGGAAGTGAAATAAAGGAAAATGTACAGGGAACCAACAGTGATGGGAAGGAAACTGGACTCAAATCAACGATCTGGAGCAGAAGAAAGAAATAAACATGTAACCAGAACAGAATGAAGAAACAAGACTTCAAAAAAAATGAGGAGATGCTTAGGAACCTCTGGGACAACTTTAAATGTTTCAACATCCAAATCATAGGGGTGCCAGAAGGAGAAGAGGAAGAACAAGAAATTGAAAACTTATTTGAAAACATTGAAGGAGAACTTCCCTAATCTGGCTAAGGAAATAGACTTCCAGGAAGTTCAGAAAGCTCAGAGAGTCCCAAAGAAGTTGGACCCAAGGAAATACATACCAAGGCACATCATAATTACATTATCCAAGATTAAAGAGAAGGAGAAAATCTTAAAAGTAGCAAGAGAAAAGGAGCTATTTACCTACAAAGAAGTTCCCATAAGACTGTCAGCTGATTTCCCAAAAGAAACCTTGCAGGCAAGATGAGGTTGGAAAGAAGTATTCAAAGTTATGAAAGGCAAGGACCTACATCACAGATTACTCAATTCAACAAAGCTATCATTTAGAATGGAAGGGGAGAAAAAGTGCTTCCCAGCTAAGGTCAAGTTAAAGGACTTCAGCATCACCAAGTCCTTATTATATGACATGTTAAAGGGACTTATCTAAGAAAAAGAAGATGATAAACATCTGAACAGTAAAATGACAACAAACTCAAAACTATCAACAACTGAACGTAAAAAAAAAAAAGCAAAGCAAAACAAAACAAAACAAAAAACCTAAGCAAGTAACTAGAACAGGAACAGAATCACAGAAATGGAGATCACGTGTAGGCTTATTAATGGGGAGGGGGATCAGGGGAGGAAAGGTGCAGGGAATAAGTATAAATGGTAGGTACAAAATAGACAGGGAGATGTTAAGAATAGTATGAAAAACAGAGAAGTCAAAGAACTTATACGTATGACCCACGGACATGAACTAAGGAGGGGGGATGATGGTGGGAGAGGGATACAGGGTGGAGGGGAGAAATAATGGGACAATTGTAATAGCATAATCAATAAAATATATTTTAAAAAAACGGTTGAGAGGAGACACCATCCAGGTCAGCAGTAGTAGCTTCATATGGGAGCTCACTGGAAATGTACATTCTCAGGCCCCACCCAGTCCTATTGCATTAGACACTGTGGGATGCAGCCTGGCTATCTGGGTTTTAACAAGTCCTCCAGGTAAATTTCATGCTTACTCAGGTGTGTGCATTGCTTCACTTTCAGTGAAGAAGGCTTGTGTTTCATTTTATTTAATTAATTGTTCTGTGGAAAGGGCTCCTGGAGAGTTACTATAGATCTTCCCTTAGGCAGCAGGACCCAGGTGAGGCCACTCTGAACTACAAGATGATCTACCTGTCTTGTCTTAGAGCATGTGCCTCTACCTGCATACATTCTTCTGTGGTTTACATCAAAGACACAGGTAATTTTGGTTTCTCCTGTGCTTTCTATGATACTTGCATGGGAGAACTCAAACAGATCTTTACTATCAAGAAGTCAATGGAAGCCCAGATCCATCAAGAAACCCTTCATTGCATATACTTGGCTGCTGAAATGTCACAAGAGGCTAACTGTTCAAATAAGAAGATAAAATTAGTAATTTGAGTCCAAAATCAGGCAAAGACTCCTGCTTCTACCTGATATGATAATGTCCCCAGGCTTGCCATAGGATATGGGTTGCTATGGTGATAGTAGGAGATGAAATAGAATTTGGAGAAAAAACTATAAAATGTTGCAAGTCAAAAACAGACTCTTATGACTGAAAAATATTTGGTCTGAATAAAGACAGATGACTTCCATTGCTCACTTCCCATAACGTAGCTGTCATCATAACACAGGTCAAATTTCCTAATTTTTAAGACAAGCAGGATCTTACTTTACTATGTATCCCAGACCCCAAAAGATCAAAGTCACAAAAACAAGGATCTTTGTCCAGTCCTCCCTCATTAGAAGCTAACCCCACGAAACATGAATTCACTCACCGTTTGCAGTTGTATTTGAGAAACTGGGATTTAATGGATGGGATTTATTAATTGCTCTTGCAGATACCCCAGGTCTGGGCTGCACTTGCTTTCGCACACTGCGACAGGGAGTAAGAAGCAGTGTTTTGGAAGGAATGTCACTCAATAAGCACAAAATTACATTTAATCACAAATTTAATGTAAATGAATGTAATCAGGTAATTAGAATGTGTAGTGGTGTGATATTTACATGTATCAATGCACTTATAATGTTGGGAAAATTATGTTAAAAATTCTTATTGAACTTTGTAAAAAAAGGCACTGTTCAGCGAAAGCAGATGATTTTAAAGTTCAACATCTTGATCGCTTCAACATTTCATTTATGAAATGCTGTGTTTAGCCAATACTTTTAACAATTTGCTAAATATATTTTGTAAAAATCAAACAATTTCATAGTTAGTGGAGTGCTAAAAAAGCCCTTGGACCTATTCTCTTGGCTGCATATAGCTCAAACAGCTGAAGCCATTTTAAAAATATGCTTCATTATAAATCATTGAAAATAGGAATTCAGAACAGAAATGCTGACACAATCCTTTATTCCAAATGAGGGCCTTAAGCACCATCAGATTCCTGAATGTGACCAAATGACAGTATCCGACGTGACTACTCCGGCAGGAATAATGCAGACAGCACTGCCTGCAGAAGACCCATCTACTCAGTTGCAATCTGAGAGCTTCAAGTAAGGTGACCCAGCAGAGGATACACATGCTTTTCCGATTGTACCTGTGTAAATGTCTTGATGTTCTGTGGCAGTTTCACAAGGTGTTTCCAGGACCTTCTGGAAAGGCCCTCCAGATAAGGGTCTCAGGACTGTCTTGGAGCACTTAGTGGGGAGTCCCGGGGGCTCCTGGGCCTCCAGCATCCTCACCTTTCTCAGCCAGAACACCTTTGCCCTTGTCTGTTTCTTATTGCGCTTCTGGAAAGATTTTGTTTGAAAAAACAATAGTAATGCTGAAAACATTTAGAAATTGCTGGTATATGGAGGAAACTTCATCACATTATAGCAGGATTGGGACTAACATTAGGTTGATTTTTTTTATTTTATTTTACTTTTGTTCAATTACAGTTATTTGCATCCTCTCCCCTCCCCTCCTCCTTTCCCCTCCAGCCCCCCTCCCCCCCACCCAGCCTCCCTCATCTACAAATGAATGGATTAAGAAACTATGGTACATTTACACAATGGAATTCTACGCAGCAGAGAGGAAGAAGGAGCTTATACCCTTTGCAACAGCATGGATGGAACTGGAGAGCATTATGCTAAGTGAAGTAAGTCAGGCAGTGAGGGACAAATACCATATGATCTCACCTTTAACATTAGGCTGATATTAAGAGCAGGACCAGGGTCCCTGGTAGAGGATGAGACTGAGCATACTCCCAAAGTTAGGGAGGCTACAGATCAACCCAAAGAGGTTAATTAATACAGACTTGAAGGAGCAGCTCCTGCAGGCCTAGATGAAAGTGGCCCACACACTCCCCTAGGTGCACACAGGATTCTGGTGTCCGGGGCACTGCTGGCTTTAATGGAATAAAGTTCTAGATTTTCAGTTTCCCAATGTGACTGGGTATATGCCTGCTGTCTGCTACTGCATTCTTTCTCCTTCCTTTTCCTCCTCCTTTCCCTTCTCTCATATTCAAAAGAAAGGTAAATATTTCCCCTGGTCTGATCTTGCCATGGTGTGTCATCACAGGGCGTGTAAACCCCTGGGGACTCCAGACAAAGGGACAACTAGAGAGGGAGATACCTCACAATACAGAACTATTGAAAGTGACAAGGCTATGACCCTCCTGTCTGTCCATCTGTCTCTCTCTGTGCACTTTAGAAACAGAATTCAGAGAAGACTGCACAGGATTATATACTCTAAATATGAAGTCCCACTAGGGGTGTTTCTAGTGATTTGGTTCTTCTCCTTCTGAGACATTTGATTAAAACTTACTTCCCTATCCCCTTAGAGTAGGGGATGGTCATGTGACTCGTTTTGGCCACTGTAGATGAGTAGAAGGGATATGTGCATTTAACTCCTGTGCGTGACCCCACTTTCCCTTCCTGAACTTAGGAATTTAATGGTATACTGAGGAGCCTCCCTCAGCCAAGCTCTCTGAGTGTCTGTGATGAGCAGATACCTATCCCTGCCCCACGATCCACCCTGAACATGGAGTCCATTTACGTGAGGTGCTGAGACTCAGGGATGTTTGTTATGGTAGCATAACCTAGCCTCCCTGACCAATACAGGAGGTACATCTGGTTGGGCTTGCTAGTCTGACAAGGAGAATTGGATTTTCTCATTAGTACATGTAGTGAGCTTCTGTTATAAATAAAATAAAATAAAATAAAATAAATTCTGTAGCTCCAATATACAATATATCAGAAGACATATCCAGTGGAACTATTTAAAATTATCCTATAAAACCTTTAATTTCATCTTAAAAATGAATGAGGGGGTATGTAATTTTTCAAGTGTTAAGGGCACGTGAACAAAGAAGTTTAAAGACCCTGGAGGCCCCTGATGTAGAGAATCAAGAGCCAGGAACCCAGGCTAAAACTGTTAGAGGTTGAATTGTGGCCCCCAGTGCATATGTTGAAGTCCTTACTCTCAGTACCTCAGACTGTGACCTTATTTGGAAATAGGGTGATTGCAGGTGTAATTAGTTAAGATGAGGTCATGGTGGAGTAGGGTGAGTGTTCTCACAAAAAGAGACAGACAAACACCCAGGAAGTAGTCATGAGGCAGAGACCAGGCTGATGTTTCTGTAAGTCAGGGAATGCCAAGACTGCTGGAGACCACCAGAAGCTGGGGAGAGCCTGGAACAGATTCTCCCTCAGCACCAGGAGGAAACAACCCTGCTGCCAACAACCTTGAATTTAAACTTCTGGTCTCCAGAGCTGTGAGGCAATTAATTCCCATTTTTCAAGTTACCCAATGTCGTGCTTTGTCAGGAGAGCCCCAGGAAACAAAAACAGAAGGAGACACAGCAAGAAGTAAACTATTGGGCGATGGTCTATCTGACTAGTGGGTTCAGCACCCGGGAGAAGAAAGCTGGTTCTAAGGAAGTCACCAGCCAAGATCAATGGGGCCTCCAGATCAATGCTCTTCCGAGAGTCAGAGGAGTGCTTAGCTGGTGATGGCTTGACACCATGGTGGGACCTTAGAGAAAGCAGGACAGGAAAGGGTGGGGGCCAGGATTCCTTCCCCACCCTGGGAGAGGCCATCTGTCTCTGGATCTCTGTCTCAGGATTCAGGATTGCACTGGGTATGTGCTGTAGCTACTGTGGCCCAGCTTCTGGTTCTGAGGCCATGATCCTTGTCATTATGACAGGGTCTGTAATTGTCCTTGGGAAGCTGGCCTACCTGTAATCCGGACAATAATTTCTGTGTAACTAACATTTCTACAGAAGAAAACAAAGTACTGACCATATTGATTAAGTATCCCTCAGTCAAGGCAGGAGGGAGCCATGTGACAAAATATATTTGGGTTCTGCGTGGCATATCCCAGGTAAACCCATTAGTATTTACGAAGCATGCTCATGCTCCAGCAAACCACTGGGTCTTAGAAAGCCGAGGCCTTTCTGTCTGATTAGATTTTATATTGTATTAACATCAATACAAATGAACAGGCTCGATATTCAGTAGGCAGAACCTCTGAGGTGCTGGGAAATACTGGCATCTGAAATGTTGGCCTTTATGTAATGTCTGGGCTCATCGAAGATGAGAGGCTGAAGCATCGCAGCAGGATTTCTGACATTGCTGTCATGTGTTTAGTGCTTACATTATTCTTTATCTTATTTAACCCTGCCAAGGTGCTGGGCCCTGAGAAGTGAAGTCTGTTCTTAACATCACAGCCTAGTGAGGGGCTGCAGGTGTCAAGGATTCAAACTTATGTCCCAAGCCCACATTTTAACACCATGCCACACTGTCTCCCCACAGCAGAAGTGGGGGATGTGGGTTAAAAGAAGAAGTCACTGAGGAATGGCAAGATGGACAGGACAGTGCCTGTGAGGATGGATGAGGACCCCAGGGGAGGAGGCGAGTGAGGGATCTTGTCTCCCAGGCATGGGGGTATCCGCTTGTGTTCTTGGCCTTGCAGAAGCATTTTGTGTCCCTTGCACGTCTGCCAGCCTGGCTGAGTAGAGCTCTGATAGCAGACGGCTTTGTTCCTAATGTCTTTCTTTAGCTGCAGGACTGTGCCCTGTACCCAGGTCTAGTTTCAACAGGTGCCAGGAACTTAGTGGGTTGAAACAGAAAGGCGCATTCATCCTTAAATCGCTGCCATTCCCCAGAACTGCTCATCAAAGTATGGCCATGCCTCTTCCCATCCATTTGGGCACAAGTCTCCTGTCGGGCACAATGATTAATTCATGTCTCCTCAAAGATGAGTATTATATGGGACTCATTATATGATGGATTTCAGCTCATCTGAATGATTGCACTGCCCGCGTGGGACCTGTCAGAGGCTCGGGGCCCTGGGAACTGGACACCTAACACCGGAGACTTCGTGGGAACCCTGTCCCTGGATGAGCCCATCTGGAGGCTCAGAGGCATGTCAGGACGGCTTCAGGGTCTGCATGAAGGAGTCAAGGTAGGGATGTCTGGCTCTGGGGAGAGCCAACTATCTAGTTTTCACATTGTACAGCTCTCTAGGAGCAAATAGAATCTTCATGAGGCTCCCAGAAGCTGCATGTCCCTTTGGTGGGCAGATAGGGTCTTGCAGAACCTGCTCTTAGTTCTCTCAGGCCTCAGCACCTTGTTGATGGAGAGCTGGAAATGTGTAGTGATCAGATGCCCAGAATCCCTCCTACACAGCTTGAATTCTGTGCTAGAACTCAGTGGAGAGCCACTGAACTTCTAAAGATAAGCTTGGCCCAGGAAAACCCCAAAGTGTAATTTGACATTCATCTGGACCATAAAAACACATAGTAAGGCACAGTGGGGTTTCAAAGGGGATTTGAGGACATGCTCTGGAGAAGTGTCTAGGGAAGTCCCTAGGGGACAGATCCTGATGGGCTTCCTGGGCTTTTGGCAATGGGAAGCCACTGAAGTGTGTCAAGGCAGAGACTGAAACGATTAGACTGGCCTATAGCAAGTGGACTCTGATATTGGAGCAGATGGTGCTTTGGAGCCACGGAGGACTGTGAGCTTTGGAGCCACGGAGGACTGTGAGCGGGGTGACTTACTAGGAGACTGTTGTGTAAAAGTCAGGCAGGACATGATACAGACAGAACCAAGGGCTAAAATAAGAGATAAAAGCAAGAATATAGTCTAGAGAAATAAAGGTTTTCTAGTAGAGACTGTTTAACTTCCAACTCCTTTCTCAGTGCCAGAATTAAGCTAGAAAACACTATGACTAGACCCTAATGTACATAAAACCAAGGTTATTCAGAAGGACTCAATTCCCACATGGCCGCCATACCAATAAACTTATGGTCAGGCTGCCTCTCGTGCCATTGCGTGAAGGCTGATGATTCTAACGTAGTGGGTCCTGCAGGTCACTTACTATGTTGTACCAAGGATAATTTGGAAGAAATTACCCTAATAACATCTCATTGACACTCTAGAGAGCACAGTGACTTGAGGTATATTTCATTGGCATCTAAAAAAGTCACCTTTACAATAAGAGGGAAAGCGAGACTCCTGTTCTTTTCTGCACTGACAGTCTAAGGCAGTCGCCCATCCATTGAGAAGGCAGGCAGGCTCAATATCTACAAGCATGATTTGTAGCTGTTTCTTCCTAATTCCCACCAGATGCAACCTGTCCTTGCATACAGGGTTGTCACATCTGTCCCTCAGGGTATCCATGGCCACCGAATGCTGGGTTTCTGCATTCTGTGGTTTCTGCAAGGTGACAGCAAGATTATATATCTGAAGAGGTGCTTCTAAAGGCCTTCCATTGATTTGTCTTGCTGGTTTTGAAGTTAAGGAGCCTGGTCCTACAGACTGGGAATCAGGCCAGGCTCTCTACAGAAGAAGCAGATTAGCACTGAGCTCTTTCCATCCAGACGCACTGTAGTGTGAGATCTGCATGAATCTGAATGATTTTAAGGCATAGGGGTCAGAGGCAACATCACATTTTAGAAATTTAACCCTGAATGATTAAGGGTCTTGAGGATGAAGGACCCCAGGTGAACATCTGTTCAAACCAGAGATTCAAGCAAGCGTTCTGTGTCAGTCCTGTGGCAGAATCAGCCTCTCATCAAGTGGGCAGAGCACAGAGAGCACAGAGAATGACAACCAAGCATGTTTTGTGGGAGCCTCTGGCTTTTTCTACTGAAATTGTAAATATGAAACAGAGGGAGTGCATGAAATGACAACTGTTAAGAGACAATGGAATGCCAGGAATGAACCCCACTACCTATCCTTTAATTCCATGGTTTGGCTCATTAACAACGTAGAGGGATCCTGAAGACTGACCATGAATTTCAGGAAAGTAGGAGATTGTGCGCATCTGGCCAGGCTGGCTTCACATCATTGACATGCTGGAAGCTCTTTCTCAATTAACCCCAATTGTCTGCACTCATTGATCTGGTTCATACACTCTTTTTTACCCCTGCTAATTTTGGCCACCAACATCCATTACCTTCACTTGGCAGAGCCACAGTTTACATTATTTCCTTACTACAGGGTGTTTAAATTTTCCAGTATTGTGCTCACTCTGGCAAGGTAGAATATATACAGGTGGGTGGACCCGACCTTGATTTATATGTTGAAATTTCTCCTATTGACGATATATTATGATACAGCTAAAGTTCTGGCTTCCTTTCTTCATTTTATGTTGAAAGAGTGTGCGCCAATACAAAGGAATTCAGGCGCCCTCCCAGACAATCACCTTATACGAGGAACTAAGAAAGTGCTGCCCCAACCAATATTAGCTTTGGTCCTCCAAGCCTCATTAAAAAGGAGACCATCAATGAATTGGCATGTTTGGGTAATGGAGAGATGATATCCACCATGAAATGCCCTTCCCCTTCAACAGATCATTAAAAAGATACCAGAACACACACAGGGTTATAAAGAGGATCCTCTTGGTCATTCACCCAGCTCACCATACCTTCCTCTGGTGGTACCCGCAATGCTACCACCTCCAGATGTCACATGGCGTGCTACCAAGGCCTCTCTCAGTGCTCCTCATACTTGAAACTCCCAGGGCTTCTGCTGAAATGCATTCCGATTCAGCAGACCTGGGATGGGGCCTGAGATACTGCATCTCTAACAAGCTTCCAAGCTCCACAGGCTTCGCTTGACTACGGAAGTTCTAAGACTTTGGTACTTGCCTGAGAAAGAAAAGCTCCTGACTTCTGAACAAACTGCCTTTGAACTCAGGTGTTCTTGCTTACTGGGCCTTAAGGCATAGACAACAAGGGGTCCTTTGACCTGAAAGTCTATTGTGGATTGGGTCCTTGTCACCCCTGGCAGCTACATGTCACATAAGAATTTCTAGTGTAGCTATGATGTTGAGACAAGCCTGTGAAAGTCACCCAAGGAACCACCATGGGGTCCTGGCCTGAAAACTAATGCCTGATAGGACCGGTCCCTTTGTCCAATGGAGGTAGTGGCCAAGTTGAGGATCTAGACTTTGTCCACCAGTCCTGAGACGTGATGGCAGGTCTTCACTTCTCAAAAATTTTAAATAAAAAGAAACCCTATCAACAGGAGACTGAGAATCAGCGCAATAGTATTTTACTAGTCAGTTCAATTTGGGGTAGATAATAAAAGGGACTTTGTTTAGAATAAAAGAAGATTTGACACTTAGAGTTCTCCCAATGCCCCCTGAAAAGAACTGAGCAATAAATCAATTAGATGCTGATAAGAAGGAAGATTCCTTTGATTATTGGCCAATAATTTCTATAGATACAGTTCCTGTGAGGAAGGCATGTGGGAGTGATTTCTGATGACATTGTCTATACGGTGTCTTCATGAGAGTTCTGAAAACAATTAAGTTACTGACTTCAGCCTGATAGGACACGTCGTTAGGGGCAGCGCAGGTTCCTCAGCTGCTCAGGACAGAAGGATGACCATTGTGGCTGGTCGGTTCCAAGCATTAAGAAGAGATGTCTGTGAGACCATCTGCAGCCTTTTGAAGGGTGCAGAGACAGCATCCACTGGAAGAAGGCTGCACCCACTTGTTGCCTTCATAGTGCAGCTCCCAGTCCCTCAGGATAGGCACTGGGGACCATGTTTCCATGTGGGCAGGTGGCGCCTGAAGCGCAAGCCAGGTTCAGAGCCTGCCCTTGATTTCCTACACCTGCAGCGATGGCTGCACTTCTCAGTGTGACCTTCACTGCGGGCTCAGGGATGGGGACATTTCAGAGGAGAGATGCTTAGCCCTGATGCCCCAGATGTGATGCACCTTCCTGTAGATACCTGGAGCAGGCTTCCCTGCTCACCACTGACCCTGTTCCCAGAGCAGGGGCATCTTTCTTTGAACCACCCAGCGCCCCATCTCTTCAGGGTTCCAGCCTTCCAGAGCCTGACACAGGGAGGTGCTCCTTCATCCTCTAGTTGAGGCCCACCACCCCAACGAGCACTTTCTGTCCCAGGAGCTATCTATCAACTCCCCAGTGCCTATCCTTCCTCAGGAAAGTCCTTCCTCTCCCTTCAGGGGAGACTTTCTTATTCTCTGACTATGTTCCAATAGAATGAAAGAAAAGACACCTAGGATTTGAGGGGCTCTTTCCTGACCATTTCTAGTGAGAAGTGGGATCAAGGACCAAGTACCTACCCACTGTTGTTCTAATAACTTCCTTTTCTCAAAGACATGAAGCAAACATGACATTTGACATGTCCAGCTCCATTTTCATGTGGCTGCACCCTGCCAAATCTAAGTGTTAAGATGGTAGCTGTCTATCTGGAGGACTCATATCCTGGGTGAGGAAGCAAACCCAATGCACTAATGACAGAACGCCCAGACCTGGGCTCCACAGGGGATTAGCAAGTATTTGGGGAAAATACCAAACCAATGAGTTGCTTGGCAGGTGTGGGGGTAGTTATGGGAAAGCAGGGCTAAGGCTGAGAAAACTCTTCACGAAGATGGTAATATGGGAGCTAAGCCTCGAAAGTCAAATAGGTTTTGTCCTGGGAGCTGTAGCAAAAGCTGGAACTCCCACTGCAGAAGACAGTTGCATTTTCAGGGACTTTTCCCCATAGCAATCAGCTATAACTGCTCACAGAGGGATAGGAAAGGATGCTAGAAACGTCAGCCTTTGGAAGTGGAGAGCACTCAGGACAGGGATCCAGGCATAGCACCATTGGGCTCCAGATGCTTTCTAATCAAAAAGGATTAGGTTTTGGAATCTTTAACATTTATATCTAAATCTTAAAAAATTGAATCAATGCTTCCTCTGAGGCCTGAACCCCCAGTTTTTCCATATTGTGCCCACCAGGGACCCACACTCTAGTCTCACCCATTCTCTGCCCCGTCCCCTCGCCTGACCACAGATCCAGCCTTTCCGGTCCTCCAACTCTTCTCTGAATCCTGCTGTCTTGGAGCTACAATGCTGCATCCACTACTACACTGCATCCTTGAAAAAACTGTCCACATGCAGGACTTCCACTTGCTCCTCAGTCACATTGCTATTGAACTCTGGCCCCATCCCTCAGTTGAAACTGTCCCCTCCATAGTCACCAGTGGCTTCTGAGACCAATGGCCTGAATCCATATCTCCAGGCTTTTCCCTTGCTATGTGCCCCCCCCACACACACACACAGCACCAGCAGATCAGTGGCAGGGCAAGCTGAAGCCACATGCCTGCCAGCAGCATCACGGGGAAGAGGGAGGCACAGGGAAGCAACGAGGCAGGTGGTAGGAGCAGATTCACAGAGGAGCAGGAAGGAACCAGGCTGCATGGAGAAGGAGGGAGGAAAAGCATCATTATCCATCTTTTCCCTTTTGCCCACCAGGGTCCAGCAGTACAAAGCAGAGCGGCTTCTTGGAGACCAGCAGAATCATGTTATAAAGATCGGATCAGGTTTCAAATGAAAGTAATGCCCACAAAAGAGTGGACACCTCCAATGTATTATCAGCTGTGAGATGCTGACCTAGAATCCATTTTACTTCTTGAGCATTTTCACTGTGTTCCACAGTACAATCCTGCTCCCAGGTCTACATAAGTGCAAAGGATATTTAACAGCAGGATATTCAAACTGCTCCCACAGGCAAACTGATGTGGTGGGGCTGTGAGTTGGGTTAGCAGGGAAAAAAGCACTAAAAATACTCAGAGAGGAAGGGAGTTAAGTATGGCCCCATGACTACTGACTTGCTGAGAGCAGCAGTGGCCAATTAGCCTGGGGGTGGCATTCGAGGTGGGGCACAGAGAAGGGCAGCCTGCAACAATGGGCAGCCTGCCGAGAGGCACTGCGCTGGGGCTGGGTTCCATGGGCTTCTGGCAGGGAAAGGACTGAAGGTCATGGCCTGGATTTTGCTGTCCCACCAATGCATATTTGAAGCATCAGTTCCCACTGGCTGCAGAAAATCCAACACTAGCAAAAAACGAGGTGAATTTTCAACAGAAACATAGAGAGATAGGGCTTGGTTATCATGATTGCTGTGTAAAAGATTCTCTAGTTTTAAATCAGTGGCCACTGGTAGATTTTTTAAAACTTTTTTTTGTTGTTGTTCAAGTACAGTTGTCTGCATTTTCTCCCCACCACTCCCCCCACCGCAGCCATCCCCACCTCCCACCCTTGATCCTACCCCCCTTTGGTTTTGTCCATGTGTACTTCATAGATGTTTCTGAAAACCCTTCACCCTTTTACCCCAATTATCCTTTCCCATCTCTCCTCTGGTAGATTATCTTTAATGAGGTACTTACTGTTCCCTTACTATACTTTTCCATGCAGTTTAGTTTACTGAAGTCTGTCATGCTTTTTTAATTGCATTTTGTTAACTTGGCTTTTTTCTCCAAATTTCACTCAGAGATCATGAAGAATGATACTGAAAATCACTTGTTTGCCATACACATGCCTTGCTCTATGCCCTTCTTTCTCCTTACTTACCATATATCATCATCTCTACCCCTGGCCTATTAGCTTTCCCACTCCTGGGATCAAGGTCAGGGTCCTGTTAGACTCTTTTCCTTTTCCTCCATTTAGGTGCCATCGAATTCTGCCATTTCCCCAAGTAAACTGCTAAGGATCCTCAGAGACACTTCCTTGTATTGTTGGGAGGATAAAATTATAGATGAGTGTGAAAATGGTTTGCCTATGGTTTTTAGAACTAACTAATCCATTTCCCATATAAGAATAGCACATAAAATTCAAAGGTGAGAGATAGTGTAAATAAAATACAGTTTAAGGTTCTGATAAAGTTTCCCTGAAAAGTAGTTAGAAATTTAGGACTTAATAAAATCAGTTGGTATGTGTCTTCAGGAATGATTATTTATAGGTGTATAGAGGATTTGTCAAACAGATCCTATTACCAGGTTTGCTAGCACCTTAAGCTACCACTTCAGTTTGGGGTAAAATGGACTTTGTTTCGGTGTGACAGGGCTTGGACTGGCCCCGACTCGTGAGGACTGTGAGGGTCGTAATGATGGTGGCGACGACAGCAGCTAACATTTATTAAGCGCTCACTGTGTTAACCACGGATTATGGACACTGCGATTCATGCTTCACATGCATTTCCTCTTTTAATTGCCATAATGCTCCTCTCAGAGCTTACTGCAATTACTGTATAATAAGGACCGTGTCTGGTCTTTGTCCTGGGTTCCTGGGAGGCAACCTCTAGGCCTTGGAATTGCCCAATAGGAGTGTCTCTGTCACTGATGGTGGACCCCCAGAGAGCTTATGTTAAGGAGATGGCTCAGGATTGGGATGGCTGCTCCAGGTGGACCAATCATGTGATTAATGGATGGAAACCTTGGACTGTGGGATATCAGCTCAACCTCTGGCCTCTAGGATAGGAGGGAGGCTGAGACTGAGTTCAGTCATTTGGCCAGTGATTCAATCGAACACGCCTCTGTAATCAACCTCTAATGAAAACTGTGGACAACAAGCCATTGATACGCCAGGAGGGTGATATGCCCTGAGTCCATGGGAGAGGGCGCAGAAGCACTGCATTTGGGACCTGCCCAGACCTTGCCCCATGTGCCTCTTCATTTGGCTGGTCTTGAATTTTTGTTCTTTGTAATTAAACTGTACTCACAAGCATACCACTTTCCTGAGTTCTGTGAGTCATTACTGTGAATTAGCATACTTGAAGAGATCATGGGATTTACAACCTGTTGGTCAGAAGTGCAGGTGGCCTGAGGACCCCAAATTTGGGTCTGGCATCTGGAGCCTGGGCATGTTGTTGTTGATTCTGCCTTTGAACCATGGGGTCTGCTGTGCCTCTGCATGCTGAGTGCCAGGATTGCACTGCAGTGCGCCCAGTGAGTACCTCAAATCGGTAAGAAAGCGAGACCAGGAGATGCTAAACAGCCCACACAAGACTCCATCTAGCTTGTACATGGCTTGCGAGCCCATGCTGCAGAAACGTGTGTGTTCTATAAACGGCATTTTCTGCAGACCATATCTGTGAAAGCATACTATCAAAAAGGACACGAAAAGAGGGGGCGGGGAGGCATAGAACTAGAAATGAAAGAAGACACACACTTGCTTGGTGATCAAGAATCTCCTGTTTAATTAATGTATAAGAAGGCACAAATTAAATCAGGTTTCCCACCTTATCCCAAAATAATCAAAACAGCAGAACCTTGTAGACCCAGGAATATTCAAGAAAAAGACACAATATGACAAGCTCACACAAGCATTGCAGTGGATGTACAGAAGAGTTTCATTGGCACAATGCAGGTTCGGGTTTTTTTCCCTCCATTTATGCTTCCACAAGTGTGTTTCCCTGAGCTATGCGGTAGCAGTATATGGGTTTTCTTGTGCACGCTGAATGCAAGGGATTTGTTTATTTTCATTCAGTTCCTATTGATATAGGCAGATGTATAAGTTGAGCTTTAACGCAAAAATGTGCCCACAGATTCAATTGATGTGTTTTAACCCGAGGACTGTACAGAAATATTGCTGTGGCTCTATCTGCCTGATCTTGAACCATTTATTACAGCCCCAGAGAACCTGATATTAAGCTGCTCTTTGAGTCTTACCCAGGCATAATGTGCTGCTCGGCTGAAAGGCTGGCATGGGAAGAAGATGCACAGGGTGTAATCACAGCCATTACCGAGAGCCATCAATGCAGCAAAACCTACACTTTCCACAAGTCAGCAGCAGGCAGCCCACTGAAAAGGAACTATTAGACACCAGACCTGGCCCTTGGCGCAGAATAAACGGTGGAGAGAAAACCCGTTAGTGAACTGCCTCCACTGAAAAAGGGTGAGGGCTGTCACACTCTGAAGAGAAGACACTCAGTGTTCGCTTAAGAAGGTCAGCATTTCAGGGTATACCGATGACACAGGCATTGGAAAGCTGCCACTCTCTGTCACCTCTCACAGCCTTATGCTGGGAGGGCACCTGCAGGAAGGGGACACATCCTCTTATCCTTCTTCATGAGGGTGACCCTCGAGTCTGCCTAGGTCACCTGGGAAATGGAGTCAGAGCACTCGAGCGGGGCCTTGGTGTCACCTCCCACCTTTCTTCCCCAGGTGGCAGCCGCATCTTTCCAGTGAGTTCTCTGAGTTTGTTTCCACATAGCGTGGGTGATGGCCAGTGAATACAACACCCTCAACCGCCTCAAACCCCTTGACCCTACTGAAAAAGCCCTAGTGAAGTTTATGATGTGACTCTGAGACTTGAGCAGCGGAGAGAAGAGGCTCCGCTTCAGATAACGACGGTGGACATGGCAGAGGCCGACTTGCCCCACCTTCTTTATCTTTCTGAAAGCACAGGGAACTTTGTGCATGAGTCTCGGGCAAGCACCCAGAAGTTTGGACTTGAACTGAGTTTATATTCAACCCAGAGGCACAAAATGGAGTTGGCAAGAATGACATAGAAGCCTTTTAGAGCAATGCTGCAAATCGAGATTGACGTTGAAGATGTCACCTCTGGCTTAAAGGAAAGTGTCGTGTTCTCTAATTATCTGTCTGCCATTTGCTGCTCCACATGTTGCTATTGAGGGAGCATTTCTGAGTGCCAGGCAGACACAGAGGTCAGAAAAGGTGTGTTTTAAATAAAGTATCAGTGAGGGGTGGAATTAAAAACCAGGCCCTAATGGCAGCTCTGGATTTAACCAATTAAGAGAGAAAACCCTATAAAAATGAAGGCTGACCACTTGGATGGATCAATCAGCCTGACAAGAAGAGCCATGCCCTGGAATGCAGCCCCTCACAGTGATTAGCAGGGACAAGGAGGGTGGTGGGGGAGAGCCTGAGTCACCAGGATGGGATGTTAATGGATTTTATGTTTGTGGTATATGCTCACCTAGCAATTGTCCTTGACCCCAAACTGGATTTCACATATGCCATTTTCTATTCTTCATTTTTTCCCCTATAGAATGGGGCATGAGCTTTTGAATGCTCCTCTCTGCATTCTGTTCGAGGGCATCAAAGCAGATGTTTACACTTGGAAAAGAATCCACAGTGGGATTGTAGAATGAAGCCCATTAGTTGAAGTGGCTCATGCCTGGGTTCTTAGATTCACCGAGAGTTTTCAGTTTTTCCTTACAGTGGTGATTCCAGAACTCTCAAATCATCTGGTAGGATGAGGAGAGGGGCTCCAGTTAGGTCCCAGAGCCATCAGCAATTCCATTGGAGCCCAAAACCATAAGATCAGTAGGTACTGGATCAACCCATTTCCCACAATGAAAGCCAGTTTTCTCTTGTCTTAAATTGTCCAGTTTCCGGTTTTAAATCCATCAGTCTTACCTATAGAAAGTACCTTTTTTGTATGTCTGTTTGGTTTTTGCAATGCATTTTTTGATGTCATTTAAAAACTAGGATTAAGGAAGACAAGTCTCACCATTTTAGAATATGTTTCCTGAGCTCCTGCTTTCAATGCATTGCTATTCTTCAGATTCCTTTGTCCACCTGGGTCCCTGCACTCTTGGTCTTCCTGTTGCCCAGGAGACTGAGGTTCTGAGAGGTTCTGAGAACTTTGGAAATGTGCCTAGAGTTGCCCAGCTGGCACATTTCAGTGCCTCAAACAGAACCTTCCCAGGAAGGCTGGCTGAATCACTATGGTTTACTGCTGTCAAGTCAGATAATTTCCTTCTCTGCCAGAATGTGTGGGAGTAGCTGTTTTAGACTGTTTTTACCCAACATGAAACTATTTCTTCTTTCATAGAGTCTAGTGAACTGTGTAGAGAGAATACACTCCCATTAGGACACCCACCAAGCCCCATGTTGCCCTGACTTTTGTCTTCCTAAATCTCCCCAGGAGTGTTCCATAAAGTCTTTTCCAGCTTCTAATACCCATGAGCTTCCTCCACCTGCCATCCTTCCTTTCTCTCCTGTCTTGACTCATTTTGTACTCACTCCTCCAACCGCACATGCCTGGCTTCCTTTGGTCCCACTCCACAACCAACCTTTCCTGAAACCAGCAGTGATTCCCTGCTTCAGGCCCACTGGCTGTGTCCACTATGGACTGCTCTCCCTCTCTCCATAGCTTCTGGAGCTCTGGTCTCTAGGCTGCCCCTTGGTAAGTCATTTTTCCTCCTATGTCCTAACCGTTGCAGGCCTATAACCCACTGGGCTGAGTGCTAACCTGGACTCCTCTTCCTCCACAGACCCCCTAAGGCTGCCCATCCATGCTTGTGGTGGCAATGAACTATCTGTAGACTGCCTCCACCCAAATTCACAATTGCACTGGAGCACTTTTCTCCAGCGTCACTGCAGATCCACCTGCCCTCTAGAAATCCCGCTTAGTTGCCACGGAGTACCTTTCCCAGTCCCAGTAGATGGCTCCGTCCCAGCCAGAACCCTACAAGGCTTCCTTACTCCTCTTTTCTTCTAATCTTCTGCTTCTTATAATCACTGTGTCATTCATTTTTTTCTCCTTAGTTCCTTTTTTTAAAAATCGTCACCCGAGGATATGTTTACTGATTTTAGAGAGCGAGGAAGGGAGAGAGAGAAAGAGAGAAACATCGATCAGTTGCCTCCCATACATGCCCTGACTGAGGATCAAATGCACAACACAGGTATGTGCCCTGACCGGGGCTTCAACCCACAACCTTTTGGTATATAGGATGACGCTTCGACCAATTGAGCCACCTGGCAAAGGCCCTAAATTCCTTTTGAAGGCAACTTCTTATCTACATCTTCCCCTTCATCAGGAGACAGGGAATCATTCTCTCTCCCATTGATGCCTCCCAGAGCCCCACTCAGTCCCTTTATCATAGACTTGGTTGTGGGAATTGTAGGAGACTGTCAATGCAGGTACCACACACGTGAACACAGATGCAGCTCAGATGATGAAAACAACACTTACCATGGGCGTTCTGTCTGACAAGTGAGTGTGAAAGGCAATAGATACATCATTCCTGTGAGGGGGGCAAAATTGTTATCCCTATTTTCCATTTCAGAAAATAAGCACAGAGAGGTTAAAGAGTCTGCCTTGAGAGCCAGGAAGTACCTGTGTGACCCTATGACCTGACTTTCACACCACCAGGACATCCAGGACATCCAGGATGCAGGGCATGGGATATCACCATACTCTGGTTCCAGTGTCCATGTGGGCACCGAGTGTGGGCCTCCCCCACTCCATTAGCTGACTAAGGCCCACAGGGTTCTGGGTACCAGATGAGGGGTTCTGCTTCCCACCCAGGTTGACTGCCCACCAGTCAAATTATCCTTTGCCTCTTCCAGATTCCAAGTGCTGAAAGGGGTGGGTTTGAGGGAGAAACAAAGATGCAAGTAGGGAGAGTCCTGCCCTGCACAGAAGGGACGTTGTCTGGCTGTTTTGAGGGCTGTGTGAAAATAAGTCCCTTCCCCAGGCAGCACACCCAGTCAGGAATCTGATCCCCTCGCTGACGACGCAGCTAAAAATAATGAGCCTCATTAGCACATTCAAAACAGTGGCATGAAATTACATAGGACAAGCTGAAGACCATGCTGGTGCCCCAGCAAGGGGCCCCTTTCCTCCCATGCTACTCCATGGGAATTCTTAAACACACTTTCTCCCAGAGGCACAGGGCTGGCCCCTCTGGAGTGAGCAACATGCTCTTACTCTAATTATGCTGGTAATTAGAGCTTAGGTCTTTGAACCTCAGTCAACCATGTTCCCCATTCCAAGGAGTCACATAGTATGAAAATTGGTCCTGAAACTTTACTGCTGGCTTGAAATTGTTTGTGGTTCTTGGGAAGGGGTCTTTAAAAACCAACCAAATTATGTATTGATTTGTTTGTTTGTTTTGTCCTGCCTTGTCATAAACTGCTGGTGTCCAATCACTATTTTATGCTCTGTGTATATTGAAGCATCGGCAAAGAGCCTTCCCCTCTTTCTTATTGATTTGAGTTTGTCACATACAAGAGTTGACACTTCTTTATCCCACTAATGTTTAGGAACAGAGGGATGAATGCTGCAAAAACACTGAACACAGGGAGTACATTTGTCTTATTTTGTTTTGAGAGGTCTGTTTCTGTGTGTGCATTTAAATAAAGGTATGTCTCAGACTTGGCAAAAGAATTTGTTTGCCAAAAGAAATTCTTTGGCAACAAATTCTTTTTTATCAAAATTTTAAAAAATAAATAGGCAAATAATCAGGCTGGTTTACAAAGTGATTTCTACAGTATGAATTATAGCCTTAAATAAATGCCAGAGTAAATCTTTCAAACCTTGCATACAGGATAAAAACAAAGTAGTCCATTCTGAGGGCTGAGTCTAAGTGAATATTCAGGCTGTGAACAAACCTGAGAAAGACCTGGGCATAGAAATCCAATCTCCTACCATCACTGTCAACACATCTGCGGAGAAACATCTTACAAGCACAGCATTGTGCAAGGAACTCTATGTCATTGAAATGACAAAGGCGTCTGCCCTCCATGGGCCCATTACCCAGTGATGGTACATGTGCATACACCTACAATTTGCATATCGGGGTACCTGTGTCAACTGCTGTAACTGATGTATAACCTGGGCTCAAGGAGTGAAAAAAGGAAGGAGTTTTGTTCCAGATTCAGGAAGCTCTCCTATGGCTGTATGTCTATCATGTTCCATCTGTCTTTCTCCTTTATTTTTAAGACACTGTTACATTAAAAATAGTAACTTTTATCTAAGATTATGACATTATATACATTTTCTGTTATATCTAAGCTGTATAAAGTTCTCTGCCTAAACCTTTTAAATGAAATAAAACCTTTCAAAATGCTTCTTGATTAAAGGGATGAATAGCAAACATATAGTTGGAAAAATTAACTCCCAAATTACAAATAGTTCAGAAATGCAACTAGAGGCTAAATCTGTATTGTAAATGCAAGAATAACCTGGTTTCTCACCAAATACTGGGAGAGTACTGGTTACAGGTATCTGAAACATTCTTTTTTATCTAATCATTAGCTATACGCTAAGCTAATGGGGCAGAGATTTCAGTGGTCACATATGACAAAAAACACAGACTTTACATAATTAGTTCAGAGAATTTATGAAACAAACAGCAATAAAAACAAAACATAAGTATAGAAGAGAATCTAGTTTCCAGAGTTGACATGTATTGCATAAAATGTCCAGTTTAAAAAAAAAATTATGAGACATGAAAAGAAACTAGAAATCTGGCTAATATACAAAGTGAAAAAGAATCAATCAATGGAAACTGCCCCCAGGGAAGCCCAGGCATTGTACTTTCTAAAAAAAGGGCTTTAAATCAGTTATTTACATATGTTTAAAAAAATCATGAAAAATATGAGAACAATTTCTCAAAATAGTAACCAAAGGTGAGGTAAGAGGGGATAATGGTGGTGGGGTGGAAAAGAGAGAAGAGTTTTCAGGAACATGTATAAAGGACACATGGACAAAACCAAAGGGGTGTAAGATCAGGGTGGGAAGTGGGGATGGCCGGGGGCGGGGCGAGTGGTGGGGGAAAAATGGAGACAACTGTACTTAAACAATGACCAAAAAACAAAGTTAAAAAAAAACATATTTAAAAGTTACAAAAAGAAACTATGAAAGGAGAGATATTATTTTTAAATAGAAATTATGGAGCTGCAAAGTATAATAACTTAAATGAAAAATTTACTAGAAGGGCTCAACAGTAGATTTGAATAGACAAAAGAAAGAATTAGTGAACTTAAAGGTATATCAATTGAGATTTTCCATAAAGAATGAAGAGAAAGAAACAGAGCCTCCAAAACCTATGAAATGTCACCAATCATACTAACATAATGGCAGTCTCAAAATGAGAGGAGTGATGAAAAGGAGCAGGAAGAATATTTGAAGAAATAAGTTCTGGCCAAGATGGAGGGAGGCATAGGTAGAAATGCTTTGCTCCCTCACACAATCAAAAGAAGGATAACAACCAATCTAAGAACAATAACAACCAGAAGTGCCAGAAAATCAAACTGCATGGAACACTGACAACCAATGAGTTACAAAAATCATTCACCGAGATTGGCATGTGGGCAGCCGAGAGGAAACGATGCTCGAGGCAAGGTGGCGGACCACAAAGGGGAGGTGGGGCTGGCTGAGAGGACTCATGGCAAGGTGGTAGACTGCGTGGGCAAGGCAGGGCTGGCTGAACGGGAAACTAAAGACTCAAAAATAACTGTAAACTACTGCAGGGGTTGCCACAGCAGGAGAAACTCCCAGTCTCACATGACAGAGTTCGTTGGAAAGTGGGACTAGAGCAGAGTGAGCTGCATTATTCCCTCTCAGACCCCTCCCCCACAGACAGCGCCACATTGCAGCAAAGAGGGTTACCCCGTCCTGGTGAATACCTAAGGCCCTTCCCTCTTACAACAGAACAGGTGCACCAAGACAAAGAAATATGGCCCAAATGAAAGAACAGATCAAAACTCCAGAAAAAGAGCTAAGAGACAAGGAGACAGCCAACCATCTGATGAAGAGTTGAAAACACTGGTAATCAGCATACTCGCAGAACTGACTGAGCTTGGCTGCAAAATGAAGGAACAAATGAAGGCTACCCAAAGTAAAATAAAGCAAAATATACAGGGAACCAACAGTGAAGAGAAGGAAACTGGAACTCAAATCAACAACTTGGAACAAAAGGAAGAAATAAACACCCAACTGGAACAGAATGAAGAAACAAAAATTTTTAAAAATGAGAAGCTTAGGAAACTCTGGTACAACTTTAAATGCTCTAACATCAGAATTATAGGGGTGGCAGAAGGAGAAGAACAACAATAAGAAGTTGCAAACTTATTTGAACAAATAATGAAGGAAAACTTCCCCAATCTGGTGAAGAAAATAGACTCTCAGGAAGTCCAGGAAGCCCAGAGAGTCCCAGAAAAGTTGGACCCAAAGAGGAACACATCAAGGCACATCATCATTAAGTTACCCAAGATTAAAGATAAAGAGGAAATCCTAAAAGAAGCAAGGGGAAAGGAGAGAGTTACCTACAAAGGGGTACCCATTAGGATATCAGCTGATTTTTCAAAAAAAAAAAAACCTTGTAGGCAAGAAGGAGTTGGAAAGAAGTATTCCAAGTCACGAAAGGCAAGGACCTACATCCAAGATTACTCTATCCAGCAAAGCTTTCATTTAAAATGGAAGGGCAGATAAAGTACTTCCCAGATAAGGTCAAGTTAAAGGAGTTCATCATCACCAAGCCCTTATTATATGAAACGTTAAAGGGACTTATCTAAGAAAAAGAAGGTCGAAAATGTGAAAAGTAAAAGGACAACAAACTCACAACTATCAACAGCTGAACCTAAAAGAAAAGAAAAACAATGAAAACAAAAACTACGCAGAGTTCCGGCCAACATGGAGGCATAGGTAGAAACCCTTCACTTCTTCACACAACCAAGAGGAGGATAATAATCAATCTAAAATCAACAAACAACCAAAAGCACCAGAAAATCAAACTGCATGGAACTCCGACAACCAAGGAATTAAAGAAAAAATCAACCATAACTACCAGACTGGTAAGGTGAACCGCGCAGGCCAACTCAGAAAAACTACGGCAAAGCAACTGAGGGGCAAGGCTGACTGTGGGGCTCAGCAGAGCTGCATGGGAGGGACTGACTTAAGGGGAAACTGAGACTCAGAGCTGACTGTGGGCTAAGGCTGGGGTTGCCGCTGTGAGAGATACTTCCAGTCTGACAGGAGAGTCTGTTGGAAAGTGTGCTAGAGACAAGCAGGCAAGCTGCATTATTCCCTCTCTGGCCCCTCCCCCACAGGCAGCGCTGCAAAGAGGATTGCTCTGCTCAGGTGAATACCTAAAGCCCAGCCCCTTACAACTTATTAGGTGCACCAAGACAAAGAAATACGGCCCAAATGAAAGAACACAGCAAAACCTCAGAACTAAGCAATGAGGAGATTGCCAACCTATCTGATGGAGAATTTAAAGCCCTGGTAATCAAAATGCTCACAGAACTGACTGAGCTTGGTCAAAAAATGAAAAAACAAATGAAAGATACCCAAAATGAAATAAAGCAAAATATTTAGGGAACCAACAGTGATAGGAAGAAAACCAGAATTCAAAGCAACGATTTGGAACAAAAGGAAGGAATAAACATCCAGCTGGAAAAGAATGAAGAAACAAGAATCCAAAAAAATGAAGAGAGGCTGAAGATTCTCTGAGACAACCTGAAACATTCCAATATCCAAATTATAGGGATGCCAGAAGGAGAAGAACAACAGCAAGAAATTGAAAACATATTTGAACAAATAATGAAGGAAAACTTCCCCAGTCTGGTGAAGGAAATAGACTCTCAGGAAGTCCAAGAAGCCCAGAGAGTCCCAAAGAAGTTGGACCGAAAGAGGAACACATCAAGGCACATCATCATCAAATTACCCAAGATTAAAAATAAAGAGGAAATCCTAAAAGCAGCAAGAGAAAGGAGACAGTTACTTACAAAGGAGTTCCCATAAGACTATCAGCTGATTTCTCAAAAGAAACCTTACAGGCAAGAAGGGGCTGGAAAGAAGTATTCCAAGTCATGAAAGGCAAGGACCTACATCCAAGATTACTCTAACCAGCAAAGCTTTCATTTAAAATGGAAGGGCAGATAAAGTACTTCCCAGATAAGGTCAAGTTAAAGGAGTTCATCATCACCAAGCCCTTATTATATGAAACATTAAAGGGACTTATCTAAGAAAAAGAAGATAAAAAATATGAACAATAAAAGACAACAAACTCACAGCTATCAACAAATGAACCCAAAAGAAAAGAAAAACAATGAAAACAAAAACTAAGCAAACAACTAGAACAGGAACAGAATCAGAGAAATGGACATCGCCCAGAGGGAGTTTAGTGGGGAGGGGGAAGGGAGGAATAGGGAGGAAAAGGTACAGGGAAGAAGAAGCATAATTAGTAGGCATAAAATAGATGGGGAGAGATAAAAATGGTATAGGAAACAGAGGACTCAAAGAACTCATATGTACAACCCATGGACATGAACTAAGGGCGGATGAATGCTGGGAGGTTGGCGGGGTAGGGCAGAGGGGGGATAAAAGGGGAAACTTGGAAAAACTGTAATAGTATAATCAATAAAAATACTTAAAAAACAAAAACAAAAAACACAATTGTCTACAATTGGAATGAAGTTGGTATTAATTAAAACTAGATTGTTTTTAGATGCTAATGGTAGTTCTCAAGTCAACTAAGAAAATAAGTAAAAACTATATAATGAAAGAAACAAAGGAGTTAAAATCACACACTAGAAAAAATATATTTAATATAAAAGAAAGCAGTAATAAAAACACAGAAGTATAAAAAAGACACAGAATGTATAAAAATAATTAGAAAACGGCAGATGATCATCCTACCTTATTGGTAATTATGTAAAATATGAATGGATTAAACACTAGTCAAAATATAGAGATTGGCAGAATGGATAAAAATAAAATGATCCAATTATATCTTATCTGCTAGTGACATACTCTATATCCAAAGACACAAATAAGAGAAAGTAAAATTACACAAAAATATATACTATAAAGGCAGTAACCTAAAAAGCACTGGAGGACTGGCATAGATAAACAGGCCTTGCCTCCTCATGCAACCATATCAAAATTACAACTAAACTATAGAACAACCACCACTCATAACCATGAGAAATCTAGTTGAACGGAAGTCCAACAACTATGGAATTAAAGAATCCACATCCATCCAGACTGGTAGGAGAAGCAGAGATGCAGAATGGCTGGTCCCACATCCAAGTGTGGCAAATAAAAATTTGGGCGGGATATCTCAGGAGTGAGGAGTCCCAGCCGCACACCAGGCCTCGCTGCCCAGGGTTCCAGTGCCAGGAAGAAAAGTCCCCATGGCATCTGGCTGGAAAACCACTGGTGATTGAGTAGGTATAAGGAACTTCTGGACTCCAAAGCAACTCCTCTTAAAGAACCCACAAACAGGCTTACTCAGACTCACTCCCTCTGAGCTCCAGCACCAGGGTAGAAGCTTGAATGGCACCAGTGACATACAGCAGGGAACTGAGGTGTCTGGCATCAGGATGAGAGCTGGGGGACAGCTTTCTCTCAAACACAACATCAGGCAGAGGCCATTGTCTTTCTTCTGAACCCTCCCCCACAGAGCCACAGAACCTGCAGGCAGGTGCTATATCTGAGACTCCATCAACCTGGCTCACACCATTTTCCCTGTCCTGGAGATCCCTTAAGACTCTGTTCCACCCAAATTATGGACCCACTCAAGATGTTAACAGTGATGTTTTCATATGAATGGCTGGTCTTGGCTCATGCTTCACAATTCCTTCAATCCTCTCAAATATGCAACAGCCAGCTGTGGTGGGCCCCCAGTCCTCATACCTCTTGCTAAGTGGCCCCAGTCCTGGCACTAGCAGCAGCCAGACTAGATTCACAGCTTGGTTTTGCCTGGGAATCTCTAAGCCCATCACAAGTATCAGCCATCTCAGATTGCTTTGCAGCTCATGCAGTGTGGCCCTGGGCAGAACCATGGTGGGGGCTGACCTTGGCCTGTACTACCCAGGATACCCCAGAGCCTGTGCATCCAGTGGACAGCTACAGATCATGTCAGAGCACCATCACCCTGCCCCTGCACAGCTGATCTTCCATGGAGGATGGAGGTTGGTGGTCAGTGGTCACAGCCAGTCCTTGCAGCTATCTGGTTGGATAAATCCCTCCCATTGACTTGCCAATAGCAATCAAGCCTCAACTACAAGAGGAGGGTGTACTCAGCACACCTGAAGGGTACACCTTGAATACCCAGCTTGGGTGATAGGGGAGGCTGTGCCACTGGACCCTACAGGACACCTACTACATTAGGCCACACTATCAAGACAGGGAGTCATAGCAGCTGCACCTAAAACATAGAAACAGGCACAGGGAGGCTGCCAAAATGAGGAGACAAAGAAACATGGCCCAAATGAAAAAACAGATCAAAACCCAAGAAAAAGTGCTAAACAAAAGGGAGATAAGCAATCTATCAGATTTGGAGTTCAAAACACTGGTTATAAAGATGCTCAAGGAACTTAGCGAGGACCTCAACAGCATAGAAAGATCCAGTCAGAAATGAAGAATACACTAATTGAAATAAAGAACAGTTTACAGGGAAACAGGAATAGAGTGGATGAAGCTGAGAATCAAATCAATGATTTGGAACATAAGTTAGCAAAAATCAACCAATCAGAAAAACAAGAAGAAAAGAGAATCCAAAAAATAAAAAAAATGAGATGAGGATAGTGTAAGCAGCCTGTGGGACAACCTCAAAGGGCCAATTTTCACATCATAGGAGTTTCAGAAGGAGAAGAGAAAGATCAAGAGATTGGAAATGTATTTGAAAAAATAATAAAAGAAAAACTTCCCTAACTTGGTGAGGGAAATAGACATGTAGTCCAGGAAGCACAGAGAGTCCCAAACAAGATGGATGCAAAGAGGCATACTCCAAGAAACAACATAATTAAAATGCCAAAGATTAAAGATAAAGAGAGAATCACCCTGGCTGGTGTGGCTCAGTGGATTGAGTGATGGCCTGCAAACCAGTTCGATCCCCAGTCAGGGCACATGCCTGTGTTGCAGGCCAGGTCCCCAGTAGGGGTGCATGAGAGGCAGCAGCACATTGATGTTTATCTCCCTCTCTTTCTTCTTCCTTTCTCCTCTCTAAAAATAAATAAATGAATTTTTTTTAAAAAAAGACATAGAATCTTAAAAGCGGCAAGAGAAAAGCAGTTAGTTACCTACTGGGGCGTTCCCATAAGACTGTCAGCTGATTTCTCAAAGGAAGCTTTGCTGGCTAGAAGGGATTGGCAAAAAATATTCAAACTCTTGAAAAACAGGGACCTACAACCAAGATTGCTCTATCCAGCAAAGATATCACTTAGAATCAAAGGACAGATAAAGAGCTTCCTAGTCGAGAAAAAACTAAAGGATTTCATTATTGCCAAACCATTATTATATGAAATGTTAAAGGGACTATTTAAGTAAATGAAAATCAAAACTATGAACAATAAAATGGCAATAAATACATCTATATCAATAATTGAATCTAAAAACCAAAGCAAGCAAACAAGAAGAACAGAGACAGAATCATGGATATGGAAAACATTTTGATGGTTGCTAGATGGGAGGGGCATGTGGGGGAATGGGTTAAGAGGTGAGGGGATTAAAAAGTACAAATAAGTAGTTACAGAATAGCCATGGGGATGTAAAGTACAGAATAAGAAATGGAGTTGGTGAGGAAATGTGGTGTAAAGTACAGTATAGAAAATGTGGTGGTAAGCTGGCTCCAGTTGCTCAGCTCTGGCTACAAAGTAATACGGTACACTTATCAGGTGCCCCCAATATCTTCACCCCAGGATAGTCTGTCATTACCTTGGTAATGTACAGAAGAGGCAGCATTCCTGGAAGTGAGGACGTCAACCCTGGGCCTGAGGTCCCCACCCTGCTCTGAAGTTCCCTTTGACTTTTTTATACATCTATTAATCATAGAATAACTTTGCCCAGGCCAGGGTGATATGCCAGTGACTGAGGCCAAATCTTGAACCAGAGGAGTTTATTTGGCCTTTGTAATGTTAAAAAAAAAAAAACCTATTTTGGGGGCTTTGAATTCGTCACAAGTCCCTCACTCTCTATTACTTTGCACGGAGCCTCCTTCTCACATTGACTATATTTCAGTCTAGATACCTTTGATTATAGGTGACACAATTATTTTATGTAGCCCTATGAAAGAAAAATGCTTCTAATTAGATGATGACACACCATGATTGTAGAGTGTATCTGGTTTTAATGCACATTCAGATGTAAAAAAAATGCATCTTAAAATGAATGAGATGAGGCCTGCAGATGTTTAGATCAATATTCCTGGCAAAGGCTGACCTCAATTCCCCAGAAAATATCACCTTGTCGACACAATACCATCCACACGGGTGGTAAAGAATTAACATCTTTGGGGAAGTGAAAATCATGTCTGATTTTTGTGAATTTCAAGGAAAGAATACTTCATGGAACTGTCCAGAATTTTAAGTTGTTGAAATTTCACCATCTGAAAGACCCAGGATTCTTACAGGGGCAGATACACATGGTGGGTGCATGCCAGAAGCCCCTGGAGACCCTATCAAATGATAGATTTCATCCACTTTGGTGACACTGATGTGGTTCCCTTACTGGACGCACTGCAGAGGAGGCTGCTGTTTCCTCAGTTGAGGTCTGTCCTCTCCCAAGAGATCAGCTGTGGCAGGCAAGCACTCTGAGCATCTCAATAGGAATTTTGTTGTTTAATTTTAAAAATAATGATATTATTGCTAAATCCATGGCCTTTTGTTTAGTGATCTTCTCACCTGTCTGACATATGGCTCATTCTCTCTGCTCCTTCTCTTTGGAGCTTACTCTTCCTTTGGACTCTGAGACTCAACTCTCTGCTGGTTCTCACACTTCTCCACTTTGCCTCCCACGGCCCCACTGTCCCTTTCCTCTCCATTCCCAGGAGTGTTTGGGCCACAGAGATAGGACCATGACACTTCCAATCACATCTGTGTTAGTGATGCCTATTCCCTATTTTCAAATCCTGATTCACTTCTGTGTTTCAGACTTGTATGAGCAGTTGTCTTCCAGACATGGATAAACTCTTCGTATCCAAACTTCAGCCTTCTTTCTTCCCCAAGATCCTGTTCTTCTTTTGTTTCTAGGACTGGTAATGACCTTCTTCTTTGCCCAATCCATCAAAATAGAAAAGTGAACCATCCTTGATTTTTCTTTCTCCTTAATCTCTTACATTCAATTGATCAACTATCTTATAAATTTGAACCCATAATTAACTTTCTAATTCAGAGACGGGCCCAAAAGCTTCTTAAAATTGTAAGTTCTCTAATTGTATGCTATGATATTGAAGGCTTTGAAAGTATGTGTGGTGTGTGTACATGTGTGCATGTGTTTGCCTGTGCACATGAATGCTTTTCTGGAGGGAGGATCCGTAGTAGGAGGGATAGAGGACACTTTAGGGTAGCTTCTTCTAGATTAGATGGATTGCCAATGGATCCGTAATCATGCTTCAATATTTGGACCATGTATCAGTTGAGTTGGGCTTGGTTATACTAAAGTAATTACCATTTATTGCCAATTATCATTTTCTTTGATTTTGCATATGCTTTTCCCTTGATCTGAAAATCATTTTTTCCCATGCCCATCCATCTTTGCTGGTAAAGTTGAGCTCTTCCCTCCAGGGGATCTTTTCATATGTTCTGTGTCCCTTCCCTTTCAGACCTGATTGTCACCTTCTCTGGGCAGGAGCGTCAGACACTGTGTGTATGGAAAGGTCATAAAAGGAACAGAGAGGAGGGAAGTTGTAGCACTTAAAAGCCAAAAGGAAACCTGTTGATTAGGCTGGAAAATAAACCCTTAACCCATGTAAAGTTGCCAAAAAAGTAAAAGCAAATTGATCCAAACAGAAAGCAGTCAGTGCGTATGATAAAAATTGAGGTGTTTTTTTTTTAAAGATTTTATTTATTTATTTTTAGACAGAAGGGAATGGAGGGAGAAAGAGATGGGAAGAAACAGCAATGTGTGGTTGCATCTCATGTGGGCCCCCTGGGGACCTGGCCTGCAACCCAGGCATGTGCCCTGACTGGGAATCGATCCGGCGACCCCTTGGTTCACAGCCCACACTCAATCCACTGAGCTACACCAGCCAGGGAAAAAATTGAGGTTTTAAAATGATAATTCTGTGAATTTTTTTTGCTGTGGTGCCTGGTTAAGGTTCTTAAAGAAGACTTTACCATTAAGGGAGCTTCTAGAAAGTCTTTGGCCTGCTGCCTCCTGATTCTATCTGGTCTCAAGTGAGTAAGAGGGTAGATATATTAGGAGTAAATGAAGCCTGTGTCTACTATGGGGCCCTGGATCAACAGCCTTATCTGGTCCAGGAGAAGGGTGGAACGAATAATTGCTGCAATTCTTCACCCTCCCTTTTATTCTCTTTGCTCATGACTTTGCCATTCTTCACACTGGAAGTGAAGTGAACCTCTCTGCCCTACACCATGTGCTCCATCATCAAGTTGCTTTGGCTAATGGATGTTAGCAGGCATGAGGCAAGCAGGACTTGAAATGTGCTTGAGTGATAAGGCCAGCTAGCCCTCTTGCTTCTCTGCCATTGCTTCAAGAAGAGCATGCTCTGGGTAGCTCAAGAGACTCAAGGATAGACATATCCCCAACCTGTGGCAATGGGCTGAGCCCAGATACTCCCAGACTAGACCAGCCAGTCCCCACTCAGCTGCAGACACATGAGTTGGGACTGGAAGGTCCAAAATTGCTGGACAGGAAGCAGGCTGAAAATTCAGGCAGGAGTCAATACTGCATTATTCTCTGGAAGTCTCAGTCTTTGCTGTAATAGTGCTCAATGTTTGGACAAGGTCACCCATATTATCAAGGATACTCCCTTTTACTGAAAGTAAACTGATGGTAGATGTTAGCTGTATCTACAACATGCCTTCACAGAAGCACCTTGATTCGTGTTTGATTAAATAACTGGGCACTAAAGTCTAGCCAAGGTGACATATATAACTAACCAAAATAGTGAGTATAAATAATTGTTGCTTTAAACTACGGAGGTTTAAGGTGGTTTGTCACTCAGCATTGTAGGAGCAACAGCTAAACTGATACAGAAGATAAAGACAAATCAAACCTGAAGGCTGTAGAGTTATGTCACTGCCACATGATACACTGGTGTTAGAATTTGGTATTTGGTCTGTGCACTCTGTGTACCCAATCTGCTCTCAGCGCACAAAGCCAGATAAAATAAGTGCTGCACTATGAAGCAGAACAGATAGCATGGATCAGTCATTCACCAGCGTGATGATAAACAGCCCTTCATGACAATTATCTAGTTAAAACACCATTAACAATTAATGACATACATCACAGAACTTATTGAACCCATTAAAGACTAATTTACTAGCTATAAAAATATGGCATTAAGAATTTATGGATCATTACCTTTTATTCTGGAATGAAATATTGCTGACTGAAACTCAGAAACTGTTGAAAACAATTACTCATTAAAGCCACATGAAATTAAATGGTATTTTAAAAAGTAAAAAAGGAAAGAATCCAAGCAAAGTTTGAAATTTTTTTTGATGAGAAGTACTGAGTTTGCATGATACTGAATAGATAAAAATTGTATTTTCAAACAAGATTAAGATCTACAATTAAAGAATTCAAACAAAGTAATTTAATGTGCAATAAAATCTTCTTTTTAAAAAAGTGTATTAGATCATGACTGATAAAAGTTCCTATCATTATTAACCACCAGTAAGTATTTTGGAACACTACTAAGGAGAGTGTAACAATGATAAAATTAATTAACTAATTCCTCTAAAGGGTTTAAAAATATTATATAATGGATCAGCTCTTGCAGCTTTAAATATGCTTATTTTAAATAATTATTCCTCTTAAATATGATTATTTATTTTCCTCTGCAACCAAAATTTGTCAGTTGGAAATAAACGCAATTTCATTGCAATTTCCAATTTATTACTCTGTAATGAGATCACCTTAACAGTGATGAGTCTCTTGTTTTCTAAGAGACCATATGCACATTTGCAAACTCCGAAGTCTGTGAAATATGGAATATGCCTTCCATCTGCACATGGAAATGATGCTCACAAGGAGCTCATGGGGGCCTCGGTCAGAGGGTCACATGACCATCACATCGTGCTTTCTTTAATATTTAAATTCTGGTTCTAGCAAGTGGTTGGGAAAAATTAGCCCAAACTCATGTCAGAAAAGGATTGAGCCAATTTTTATATCAATGACACATAGAATTATGAAACTTAAGGGCTAGAAAAGATCAAGTCCTAATGTCTTGGTTTATTAAAAATAAATAAATAAAAAACTGAGGCATAGAGAAGTAAAGCCACTAATCCAGGGTTAAACAGCCATCTTGGCAGAAGCAGAATGGAAACCCATGTCTCCTGAGTCCCTGCCCAGGGTTTCTGCTAGAAGCACTGTTCCGGGTGACCACAGGAAGGAGCTGTCCCTTTTGCTTATGCAGAGAAGTTCATGAGAGCATGCCCATGGTGGCCATACCACTGGGTTTCTCCAGATAAGCACTAAGATACGTTTCAGATAGTCCAAAAGGAGAAAAGGCTGGCAACGCAAGTCACCAGGCGCCTCCTCTGAGGGCCTTTGGATACCATGTGTTTACTGTACTAGGCACTTCTTATGCCACTAAAGTTTTTTAATTAAAAGAAGTTTTTCTTACTGGCCACTGACTGACATGGATTACTGGGCCCAGAAGTGGCAAAAAGGCTGACCCCGTCGTGAAAACTTGATCACCAACTCTGCACGGCCTCTCTGCAGAGCCCCGAAAATGCATGTTACATGCCTGCCTACCAGGTGGGAGGAGTCATTGCCAGGCTGACGCTAATACTTTCCAGGAGGTAGGAGACTTCCAACGTTTCAGAGAATTCCCTTTCTCAAGGCTTCCAGACAAACTGCTTCCAGGTCATTTCGGAAAGGGTAAAATTGCTGTTTTGTCTGCCCTTGGTGGCACCAGTGGATATCTGCAAGACCAGCGTCATCGGGGGGGGACAATACCAAAGAAAGTCATAAAATTACAATGCGTCAACTTTGTTTTTTTACATAGTGGCCTTCAAATATCATTCCTTAATATCTTCAGATATTAAGCACTAAAAAAAAAAAAAAAAAAACCAAATGCTTGTATCACCTTTTAAGTTGAGCAGGGGAGCTTCCACTCATTCTTTTCTACTACACAGATAGACTGCATAGAGGTTGCAAGCAATCTAGAATCCTTAATGACTCAATGCTAACCTGACAACAAAGAAATAAATCTTCTTCTCAATATGTAGCCATTTGTCTTCACTGGGCTTTAATTTTTCCAAGACCTAATTATAATTATTAATATATATTCTTGCCCTGTAGCTTACATTCTAATTGCTGAACTAAATAGGTGGCAAATAATAAAAACAACCCAGTAAATAAAAGTCTGATAAATTCACGGCTGCCTTGAGTAGAATTATTGTTGTGCATATATTACATATTACAAAATGCTTACCAACTAATTTATATCCAGAGGATTATTAACTGTATTGACTGTAAAACAGAGATTCTGATTTTATATCTAAAAAATGTCATCTAGTAACATGTCAAAGTCCTAGAGCTCCTATCGACAAGTTCCTATCTTGGAACTAGCAGACAGGATGACTTAGGTGGTCAACTCTGGAAAACAAGTATCAGAAGTTCCTCTCTGTTTTCAAAGGACCACTCAGTTGACATCGCGGATTTAGGGAATACGAACATTGTGGAAGCAAACTCCATCCTCATACTGAGAAATAAGCAGCTAATTATCCTGGCTTGACCATGGACTATATTAAATCCACTGTATAAAAGGTAAAACAATCCACTATATAAAAGGTAAAAGGTGGAATTCTTTATCTTTCTGATTTGTTTTTCCTCAACTGAAAGTATAACAGCAGATCTGGATATTTGTGATGGGAACATCCCAAGACTTTCCATTCTCCAATTCCCACAAACCACTGTATTCCCAACAACATGCAGTAAATTATATATGTTAACATTGAAATAACTCATTCAAACTTTGTATGTATGAGCATGAGACCAAAGTCATTTATAAAACTATCATCTAACTAACAGCTGTCACTTTCCTAGACCTCTTCTCTTCCATCACTAATACTAACAAGGAACATTCTTTGTGGAAACATTTTTATGAATGAACATGGTGTTGATCAGTTCATGCATGTTCGCTACCTAAGCAAGGATGGTCAGGGAATTGCTGAAGTGGGGGCAACAGTTGGGCTCATTTACAAGTGAGGGGCTTCATCCCTACTTTCCTTCTAGCCTTGTAATATTTGAGGTTCAAATTCATGTCTGAATAAAATGCAAAAATATTTCTTTGCAGTCATCCTTCATTATTTAAAATGATTTTGCTTGTCTCTGAGAAGGACCTTCAAAATACAAACTTGTCATGTTGAGTTTGTTTGGATTTTCCCTAGAGTCCCTAGAATTCAGTGAGCCCCCGAGATTCGCATCCGTGAGCAAATCTTAACTATTCTGGAATTTTTTAAAGGCCCACCTGCTCTTCTACTATATAGTGTTTTTCATCCTTTTCTCAGATTTTATACCTCATCTAACACCTGAGTTACTTAGTGTCTCAGAATCAGAAACATCCTTAGAACCTTCCTTTCTCCACCTGTCAGTGAATTCAATCCCTGTCCATCGTGAATTCCAAAGGATTGGGACGTAAGTTTTCACAAATGAGGAAAATATCAGAAGAGTAAAAAGTATGCAAATGTTAATGAGATCAATGTAACACACAGGATGTATTATAAATGGGAGTGTGGTGTTTTTAGAAAAAAAAAAAAAGGCCTCTATCTTAAGAACTTTTTCTTCCTTTCTTAACCCGGCCCCATTGTCCCTAAGTCTAGCAGAGTTTAATCACCTTTGATGCTTTTGCCCAGAAAGATATTTACAGGCATTCATCTCTGTCATTAGTCTTTGAGTAATTAGACATTGTATAATTAAAGTAAATCCTATCTAGGTCTTTGAATCTCTACTCATAAACCATAAATCAAACAGTCTTACCAACCCCCTTAATCATTACTCTTGCCTTTCTTTACAGCTCCTCCCATTTCCCTGCATCTTTCTGACTCAAGCTTTTCTCAGGAATTTACAAAGACCTGGAGCCAAAGCTACCGGGGTCTGCTGGGCTTCCAAGGGGACTCTGTAGGGGAGGGAAATGTTATTCATCAGGATGCTCTTGCTTGGACTCTCGATAGCTCCAAGTAATCAGTCTCTTATTGGTATCATGATGATCTCATCTGTATGCTTCAACTTTCAACCCCTGACATTTAGGGTCGCCAGTAAAAATGTAATTAGCAAATAAAAACACAGGATGCTCACGCACCATTTGGGATATACTTACACTAAAGAAGTATCTGTTGCTTATCGGAAATTCAGCTTGAACTGGCTATCCTGTAATTTGTCTGGCATCCTTGTGGACCTTCCATTCTGCTGTGCTTTTCATGAGCTCTAGGGTCCTAGTCCTAGTTGATAGTCCTCCTGCGGCAGCCAGAGGTGCACATCTCACTCCAGTCCCACTACCGGCCTCTATGCCGAGTGAGACTGAAACAGCCTTCACGTGATTAGCACTGCTCATCCAAGAGGTCAATGCCACTCATAGACAATACCCACCCTGTTGGCCTCCTTTTACAGGTTTCTCATTTCCAGTGATTTAATTATTGCATTCACCATCAGCATCATCAATGTTTCATATAGTACCCTACATCCAAGATGCCTCTGTTGATGTAACTGTCCACATGGGAAAGCCAGATAAAAAAGCAGGGAATTTAATTCAGTTTGATGAGCAGCTTTCATGCATTAAGCAATGAGGTTGCAACATGGATAAAATGGCCATTCCTATGCTCATGGATTTTACCTTCTGGTGCACATGGCCAGCACCCATTTTCTCATCCTGCTTCTTCTTGTTTGGGAGCAGGATTTGTTGTCTCTGCAATCCTGCTTTGCAGCCTTGTGGGCTTCCCAACCTCAAAATCAGGGAGGCATTCTATCTCTGATAACAGAAGGTTAGGGTAGTCTCTCTGTTACTTCCAAAATTTGGAGCTACTCTGCACCACTCAATGTGTATTTCATGATATTCTTGCAATGGATCTTCAACTACGTATTTTCCATTGCGTTACAACTAAACTGAGCAACTGGCTTTGTAATGTGTAAATTAAAAAGAGAGAGTCTACAAGGGGAAGTGATCCAGTGTCATGCTGGATCTCCAGGGTCCTGAAAGCAGGACTGGCACTAGGGGCAGGCACTCACTCCCCTTCGGAGCATGTGAGGGGGCACACACACCCACACACACACAAACAAAAAAAAAACACACCTTAGAAATCAAGATAAAGAATTCTTCATGGCAATCTTTAAATAAATCAAAGTAATGTAAATATCCATGAAAAACAAATTACCAAATTTGAAATAAAAACAAGATCAGTATTACTGATTTATCCTCTTCCCTCAAGCTCCAGTACAGTTTGTCACAATGCTGATTGAAAACCATTACATCTACCCCACCCCCAAAGCTTGTGGTCTGGCTAGGAGGGTGCCAGGGAGAGAGGCTGGCCTGATGACTGTTTCACAGCCAAGCTCTCACAGGGACTGTGTGGGATGAAGACCTTCTGGGTAGATCTGGGTGGTCTTCTACTTTGCACATTCAGAACTCTGGTTTCAATCAATTAACCTTAATGGGACCAAATCACACAGAGATGACACGAAATCCAATGCCATTTAGGTCTGTTGTCATGAGTATAGCACTCATGCTCAGTAACCCAAATATTCCTATCCATTCTCTCCAGGGCATATGCTATCCCAAAGAAAATTATATTTGAAAAGTACATCATTAGCCAAAATTTGCTTGGAGCTTACAGGATCTGCATAACAGAAGTTGACTGGTCTTGAGTGTCCTTTCTTCTCTCTCTGCTTCCTAATTATTTTTCTTATTTGGATCAGTTACCATAAGTCATTTGGGAACAATCCCACGCAGTCTTTTGTTTTCCAGTGTCTAGATCCTCTGCAGATGACTGTCTTCTTTGTTATGGGGATAACATATAACCCATTGCAGAAGCTTCCTTTCCTTTAGAATGGGATATACTTTCTTTTTTAAAAATTTATTTATTTTTTATTGTTGTTCAAGTACAGTTGTCACCATTTTCACCCCACCATGGCCCCCTGCCCCACCCATCCCCACCTCCCAACCTTGAACCTACCCTGTTGGCTTGTCCATGTGTCCTTTATACATGTTCTTTGATGGCTCTTCCCCTGTCTTCCCCCATAATCCCTCTCCCCCCTCCCCTCCAGTTACTGTCAGTTTGTTCTTTATTTCCATGTCTCTGGTTATATTTTGCTTGCTTGTTTGTTTTGTTGATTAGGTTCCACTTATAGGTGAGATCGTATGGTATTTGTCTTTCACCGCCTGGCTTATTTCACTTAGCACAATGCTCTCCTGTTTCATCCATGCTGTTGCAAAGGGTAGGAGCGCCTTCTTTCTTTCTGCTGTGTAGTACTTCATTGTGTAAATGTACCATAGTTTTTTATCCACTTGTTTACTGGTGGGTACTTAGGTTGCTTCCAGCACTTGAGAATGGAATATACTTTCATTCTCATGGATTGAATTAAAGGGATACTCTTATCTTAAACAAGATTTTTCTGATACTTTAATGCTGTAACTGATTTAGGAGCCATCTCGATTCCCTCAAAGCTTTGGGAAGACCTCATCCCCCCAATAGCTATGTTTAAAAATTGAAAAACTGAATATAAAAGTGGACAATGGCCAGACCATGTATAAAGACAGAAATATGGCCCACAACCCACAGAGAAATGCCCAGGAAACCAACCCATTATCTACAGAAGCCAGCCTAGGAAGAAACTTGCTATAAGTCAGACTTTCGGGAAGCCAGTCTATCTGTACGTCAGATGTATTTAACTAGTTAAAGTTGATCACTATCTCTGTAGGAATCCAGGAAGTCATACAATAACCCTGTATCAATTGCCCCAAGTGGCCAGTAACTGACAGATTCCCTAACTTTTGTCCCTGCTTTTGACTTAGGATCGATCAGGGAAAGCCAAATATGCTCCTCTAACCAATTACAGAGGATGCCCACTTCTAGTTAGCTTCCCCCAGGTTCTCCAGGCCAGCGGTCTCCATCAGGGTACATCTGAGATGTCCTTTTTCAACCAAGTGCTTTCCCACTCCTCTGCCTGCCTTGAGGCTCTGCTAAACAAAAGTGATAATAACCAACTCTCTGCTATAGAAATCTCTGAATAGCTTTTGCTTGCTTTTATTGGGGTAGTCTTTCTTTATGCCCACAAGACCATCTATTGGCATAAGTTCCTTCTGCAGACTGCACCATAGGAAGCTAAGGGCGGGGGTGGGGGCGGTTGTTGAAGGCAGCTGGGCCTGAAGTTCCATACAGCTAAGCCTCACACTCTCTGTAACTCTAGGCAGGCAGTTCCAAAGAGAATTGGTTCTAAGACTCATGCATGCCCCCATTTCAATTACACTGTTGGACAAAAACTGATTTATTCACCACTTAAAGTTTGTAAGAGAGAAGGCTACCAGGGCCGAGGCTATAGTCATTACACTTTATTTTTTTAAAGGTTTTATTTATTTATTTTTAGAGAGAGGGAGAAAGACAGGGAGAGAAACATCAACGTGTGGTTGCCTTTCACGTGGCCCCCACTGGGGACCTGGCCCACAACCCAGGAATGTGCCCTGACTGGGAATCGAACCAGCGACTCTTTGGTTAGCAGCTCATGCTGAATCCACTGAGCTACACCAGACAGGACAAATCATTACACTTTAAATTAACATAATAACTTGACTAATTTCACTAAATGTACAGATATTTTCTCAACTTCTTTCTAGCTGATGAAACTTTTTAGGGATTTGGAGATTCAAGAAAACAACAACAACCCTAACCCCATGATTTTGCCCAACACAGTTCTTCATTCTGCATGACAAGTAGACTGTGGTCTATGACACTGCAGGCTCACAACTGTCACGAATACCATTTTCACATTTCAGATTCCCTGGGAAAATAGCAGTTAAACATGCAAATTCAAATCCGCAACATCTGGATGTCTTTTATACCAGTAGAACTCCTTAATGTTCCACCCTCATGTCAACTTTAATGACTGTATTACTCTATATGCATAGTAATGAAGCTCAGCTATGGAATCATTCCACTTCAGTCTTAAGAATCTCAGTTTCCGTGCGGAATGGAACTCTAGAGATCATCTCATCTAACCCACTCACTTGAGACAAGAAAGCTGAAGCCCTGAGGAAATAGCTACTTGGTGTCAGATCAGTAATCAGAGTCCCACCCACAGCCCTTTCAACACAACAGCTGCCCATGAGTTCATTCAAAGTATTTATTTGACATTTCCCACCATGTCTGTTTTCCTCTAATTCTTATTGCAATACTATTGGCAATCAAAGCTGTTCAACCCTTAGAGGAACTTAGCTGCTGTACCACTATTGAGCTCAACAGTCATACACTGGTGTTCTCACTAGTGCCTTGACCTCAAAGTGTGGTCTGCGGGTCAGCAACAGTAGCATCACTTAAAAGCTTGTTAAAAATGCAGAATCTTGGGAACCATCTCAGATCCACGAACCCAGAATCTGCATGTAAATAAAATGCCCAGGAATTTCATGTGTGCGTTAAAGTTAAAGATGTGCTGATCTAGACAATTGTTTTCTTCCTTTTCTATCAGATTATAGGACTTTTGCCTGCTTTTCTGAGTCTCTTAATATCCAGAAAGTCAGAGGAGTCTTTGTAGCAGATGAAGATGCCTTCAAATACCCTGCACTCAAAGAACAGACTTGGCCAAGCACTAACCACTCCATGTGGGGTGTCTCACCTGCCAGTTCAATCAGAACACAGCATCTTCTTCTCTCTCTCTGTAATGCCTGAAGGTATATTACCATCATGAAGAATTTAAAAAATACAGAAATGGATGAGCAAGATTGAAAACTATTTAATCTTTGCCCCTGTCTCAAGTGTCCACAGACACAGCAATGGTTTATAATTTGGTGTTTCCGGAACAATCTTCAGACATGCACATGTTGTTAAAAACACTGAGCAATGGCCTGGGGTTGATTCTGCCAGTAGTTAGAGAGCAAGAATCTGTGAGAAGGCTTTAACCCCCATAGTGGGTAGAGAGATCCTGTTGTGATGGCTAATCTTATGTGTCACCTTGACTAGATATGGATGCTCAGATTAAACATTATTTCTGGGTGTGTCAGTGAGTGTATTTGCAGATGAGATTAGCATTTGAATCAGTGGATTCAGTAAAGCAGATTTCCATTCCTAACATGGTTGGGCATCATCCAATCCATTGAGGGCCTGAATAAAACAAAAGGCAGAGGAAGGGAGAATTCACCTCTTTCCTGCCTGACTACTTGAGCTGAGACATGGGTCTTCTTCTGCCCTTGGACAAGGAATTACATCATCAGCTCTCCTGGATCTTAGGTCTTCAGATTTGGACTGAACTCTACCACCAGCTTTCCTGGGTCTTCAGCGTGTAGATCATGTGACTTCTCCACCTCCCTAATTAAAAGGACAATTTCTCATAATAAATCTCTTTATATCTTTCTATCTATTTATCTATCTTTTGCTCCACCTATCCATATGTCTCTCTATCAATATCTAGCTATAAGATCTATCTATTTATCTATCATCTATTTAAAGATCTTTAGGTCTTTTCCTCTGTGCACACATCTGGCTATAGAAAATGGCATAATTTACCTACATTAAATGATATTCTATTCTCATTGATTTCTGTTTACATTTTTGTAAACAATTTTTTAGATTTTATTTATTTTTAGAAGGAGGGGAAGGAAGGGAGAAAGAGGGAAACATCTATTGGTTGCCTCTTGCATGAGCTCAGCTGGGAACCTGGCCTATAACCCAGGCATGTGCTCTGACTGGGGATCGAACCAGCAATCTTTTAGTTCACAGGCCAGCACTCAGTCTACTGAGCCACACCAGCCAGGGCTCTGTTGATATTTTTTAGTGCATTACTTTTCACCTGGTGGGCATTTCCAGGCACATATATGTATATAAATAATTGGGTATTTTTATATATACTGTATTATAGCATGCATACTTTCTTGAGTCTTTCCTTGTTACCTTAAAAATATAACTTAGCATATGAATCTTAACCTCATCCCAATTTAAATTCATACCTATAATGCCTGAAAAGTGTTCTTTCAATGCAAGACCCTGTAAAACCAATAAAATGATGAAGACAAGTGCTTTCCCCACTGCTATGACAGATGTGTGGCTTCCCTTGCTTATGTACACACCAATAAGTTGCTCACGGAATTGCTAACACCTCCCAGTCAAGTGGGACATATGGCTCGGTAACTGCAGGAATGAGTGTTAGCATCAGACAGAGCTGACTTTGGGTCCTTTCTCTGCTCCTTATCAGCTTTTTTACTTTATACGAGTGTTTGAGTCTCTACCAGCTTTAAGTTCCTCATATGCAGACCAGCACTGACATTGTGGGATACTGTAGGAATTAAAGGAGATAATGTATATTAAGGGTTTAGCCCAGGGTAGTTGCCAATGTATGTACTCATCAATGCTACTTGTTATTATGGAGACATTGGCAAAACTCTTATCCAAGCAACATGTCTGTCTTCATCTTGCTCGAGATCTTATTTCATCTCTGGCTTCCACAAAATCCACTTCTCTGCACTCAGGCTCCCTAGAAGGAGCAGTGAGATGTCACATGGCTTTCAAATTATTGACAAGAATTCTCAGTCTCCTTATAGGTAACTTCTCAAGGTTTTTATTGAATGTATTTCTGTAACTTGAGGTTGTCTGACTCCTTGTTAACTATGGCATCAACCAGGTGGTCAGAAGGACCTCATGAGGGCTTGATTTTTGCAAAATCATAGTGACTGCCTGTCTCATGGGTATTCTAGATTAGCTCCACGCCAATAATTCTGGGATGCCTTTAGGCAAACCAAATCATTCTGGGGACTATGCTTAACTTTCAATAAACAATCTATAATAATAACAGCAAAGTCCATAAAGTGAGGCAATTTTAGTGGGTCCAGGAGCACAGGTGGAATCTTAGAAAATGACCATGCCTCTAGGGTAGACCAGCGGGCAGAACCACCATCTTATCTGTCAAAGCTTGTGTGTAAGTGGATTGCTAAAGGGAAAAGCCTGCACTAGGTCCTCAGGTTTAGTCTTCAGCTCCATCTACCTTGAGGCCCCATGTATTAAAGGGAATCTCAAGGGAATTTAGGGTCTCTCAAGCTCACCCATAGAAAGTTGATCTGGAATAATCTACAGTGTTCGCCATCTTCTTCCTCAAGTGGGCTCTGAACTCCAGCTTGTCTCCTACGCACACTGAGACTACAAGCCCCTTAGAAGCTTCTGTCTGCATAGCTGCTGGGTCTCTTGTCTTTACTGACTAGAATTCATTAAGTCCCTCAATACAAAAACAGCAACAACAACAAAACAACAAGACACGCTTCTTATACATCTTCCTCCTCTGGGCTCTGGATTCCTCCAACCACTACTTTGATGACCCTGAACTCCTATGTAGTCTCCCTAATCCTAGGAAACTTGCAGGAGCTCTCCCTAGTTATCCAGCCCTTTAGCTGCTAATATCTGCTAGAATTTTCCATTTCTTGGCCTATAATTCAGGCCCACAGTCATCCTTGTAAATCAGGAAAGCCCGTGAAGCTGAAGTGATACAGAACCCAGAGCTCACCTCTGTAAGCCTCCCATCTCCCAGGACCTTGGTCTCTCCCCTTTAGGTTGCCCTAGTAGCTCTCGGTGCCTTTGAACACATTGTAAAGCAATTTTATTATGTTTTTCTAGATGCTCTTGATGGGAAGGTTGGTCTGCTAGAGGCTCATATATCATAACGAGTAGCAGTCCTGAAAACTCTTACGTGCAATGGGTTCCCAATTAAGAAACAAACAATTTTCTCAAGAAAAGAAAGGATGCAAGATCATGGAATGTAGGCAGGAACAATTTGGGCTAAATTACACTAAAAATCTCATTGTGTGAGGCACAGATACTGAACTTCCATTTGGAACTCTTCTCTGCTTTAAGTCAGAAGCATTAGAAGGCCCATGAACGAATGTGGCCCCATGGAAGAGAAAATGAGAAAGTGTTGGTGGGGCCGGGGCTGTTTCTGTTTCTATTATCTCCAATGCACAGAGATCTTGATAGAAAATACAATAATCCTACTGGATGCAAGAGTTGGGAACATTAATAAAGAACCAAGACGCAGTTACATTCTGTACATGGAATGGAGGCTGGGCAATCACAAAACTGGAGTGAAAAATAAAAGGGCCACTGGTATGCAGCTTTCCTTCCCAAGACCCTCACTCCCCGTCACAACTGTTAGATTACCATACAAAAATATACGGTAACTTTTTATCAGACAGTTTACTAGCATAAGAGCAGATAAAAGGATTTTATAAACATGCAGGTGAGCAGTGAAGACATTCAAGGATAACACACAAAGTAGATACAAGGCTGATGAAAACCTCTCCTGATACAAAGGCAAATATGCAGAAAACAAAACAATAAAATCTTCATGTGACATCTATGGACATATTTTTATGTACAAAAAGGATAATCCTAATGTGTGAGGGAAAAGACCAGTATAGTTTTGAACAAGATCAACTATATAAAAAAGAAGACATTTTATACATCTGCTTTGTACCCTCCGTGAAATAGAAGGACAACGTGAAGTCCATGAACTTGAGCTACAAGATGAGATGGATGAGATGATAAGATAGCTGGCTAGATTAAGTAGTATCTGGAACATTTGTGGAAAGAATGGAATAAAAGAAATAATGCCATGGCAAATTTTCAAAAAACAGTGTTGGAAAGAAAAAGCAAAGATGAAGTTGCAGGAAATTGGATCAGTGATATGGAGGATGAAAGTAAAAAAAATGATAAAGATGTGAAAACTGTAAAAAGAGGATAGGTTCAGAACACACACACAGTAGAGGTTAAGCATACAAATAACTGACATATTTGAAAAAGAGAATAGGCTAAGTGAAAGAGATGCAGAGTCAAAGCTATAATTTAAGAAAACATTTCTGAGTTGAAGGTCTGAATCTGTAGTTTAAAGTGGTATATTTTACTCCAAGTAAAATACATAAAAGGAAGACTTACAACTAAACATATCCCAGTAAAATATGTGATTTTCAAACATAAAAATTTTAATATGTAACCAAGTATATGCTTATAAATTATTAAAGGAGGATACATCAGGTTAGTTTCAGTATGAGGATGCAATAATCAAGCACTATGAGATTCTGGTATTAGAAAGTTGGGAATCAAGAATTCATTGTCTAGCTGGGTTATATTGTTCACCAGTGAAGGCAGCAGAAAGATATTAATACTAAACTAAGTATTCAGGATACATACCACCACATATTATTCCTAAAAAATTATTCAGATATATAAATTAACTAACTGAAAGAAGAATCTAAGAAATGACTCAAGAATAGAAATGTCCTAATATACAAGGAATGATGATAAATATTGGTTTCATTTACACATAGGATTAAAGACCAGCAAATAATGTGACTGCAGTTCTCCTGAAACTAATTTATTACTTAAATGCAATTCGGGGAGGGGAAAGGATGCAGACAACTGTAATTGAACAGCAATAAAGTAATTATTTAAAAAAATAAATAAATGCAATACTAATCTTAATTTCAGCTGCATTTTTTTTTTTTTGAGGAAAACACAGTCCTTCTAGATCAAAAGATGTTTTGGAAATAGAAACAGATTTCTTCTAATAAAGACTGACCACATCAAATCAGTAGTGAACCACATAGTTAATGGTAAGAATAGCAAAGAATTAATGGTAAAGCCAAAGAGAAGACAAGAATGCCTACTCTCCCTAACATGTTTTCAAGGATAATACACTCTTACCCTTATTTGCATAAAATATGATTATCTACTTAGAAACCTAGAAGAATCTACTGAAACATATTAGAAAAATATATCAATTATAAAGTGGGTAAAATATGAATATTTCATTCATAAAAATGAATGGAAATTGCCTTTTTACTGTGGTAAAAAATACATAATATATAATTTACTATTTTAAACTCCCAGTTCAGTATGCAAATGTCTTTAATATATGAAGAGAAGTGCAACTGCACTATCGTGAGAGAAAAGCATATTAAAACTACACAGAAACCGTTTCCACTTCCAAGGCAGACCCAGATCAAAAGTGTGATCATGGTGCACTGATGAGGGCTGGCGTGACCCTAAACTCCCTGAGTTTTTCAGAGGGCAATATGGCAATATCCATGAACGTTAAAAAGGTGTCTTTCCTTTGACCTAGCAATTTCACTTCCAGGCATTTACTCAGAGTTATTCTTAAGTGGGAAAATTAAGATTGCTTTTTACAGAGCTATTTGAAATAGCAAAGGATGGGGGGGAGGTCTATCAGAGGGGACTGGCTAAACACACTGTGACAAGCAGTGCTGGAAGTTGAGCAGCAGATGCAGAAAGCTAAAAAGTGTTATCTTTACTCTAGCAACAAGAAAAAGCCAGTCGTCGACAAATGTGCCCTTCCTTGAATTCATCAGAGTGCTGAGGTTGCAGGTCAACCCACTAGTCTGAAATCTAAGGATAGACAGGTGCCTCCAAGGAGAGATAGGATGCGGGTTTAAGCTCACTTGGGTCAGAGCATAGAAAGATGGGGCCACAAAGAGGTATAATGTGTGAAAAGAATTCAGCTAAAAGCTTTAACAAATGAGCTAAGGCCCAATGTGGGTAAAGGAAAAAGTAAAAAACCCATAGGAGTCATGGACAAAAGGGGAGTTTGCAGCAACTGTGGACAAAACTCCTCTCAGGGGGTAGGCTGGAGGAGGGGAGTGCCTGCCACTGCAGGTGGAGCAGAGAGCCTCACCTGGATCCTTTCCCATCACAGAACAAGAGTCCTATTGCATGGGGAAAAGGGCAGCAAGCCCTGTCACTCTCAGGGCACAAAAGAAAACACAGCGCAGCTGGGGAAGGGGCAGGAAGCCATCCTGGGTCTGAATCAATTAGAGATTTTCCAGTGCCCAAAGAGAAAGGATTACTCAGAAATCTCCCCTCCAAGACCCAGGAAGGCGGTGCCTGCCAAGACTGAGTCTCCACCTGGACAACGGAGAAGGCCCTGGACACCCACCACTAGGCCAGCAGGTGCCACATAACAGCATGGCAGTCTACTACGGGTGAGAGGCGAGTGTGCGGAGAGAGCCGTTCAGAGGCCTGGGTGAAAATGGGAGGCCTAAAACTAAGGATGAAACAAAGGACAAGAGAAAGTATTGGACAAAATAGGCCCCCTCTTCCCCCAGTAAAGCTGGAGGAATTTGAAGCTGATGGTGTGCTTGAAGGTAACCATAGAAACAACAAACCACAAACTCAGCTCTTGACTAGACTAACTCAACCCACAATAATAATGAAGAAGAAGACGTGTGTCTTTTCCAGGCTTAAATATTATTAACTCAGTATTGTCCCACACATATTGTCTCATTTTCAACCAAAAAGTTTAACACTTACATAGAAAGGTAGGTAGGAAGGAAGGAAGGAACTGTATTCACTATTCAGAAATAAAGCAATCAGCAGAATCAGACACAGGTAAGACAGGATTATTGGACACAGAGAATTTAGATAACTATAATTAATACTTTAAAGGCACATGTGGACAAGATAAACATGTATAAACAGAGGGAATTTCAGCAGAGAGATAAAAATTTTAAAAGAGAATCAGACAGAAAAAGATATGGTAACAGAGTTGAAGAAGAAGTAGAAATTATTAAATTCAGAATACAAAGTACTTTTAATATGTTTGAATAAATAAAAGATGTAAAAATATGAGTAAAAGACAGGTGCCATGAAGATTTGGAAATAACCAAATAGAGCTTTTAAAAGAGAGTATAATAATTAAAATTAAAAATTTAATTTACAGGGTTAAGTAGTTAGGTTCAGCTGAAGAGAGAATTATTGAACTGAAAAATAGATCTAAAGAAATAAAAAAAAGAAAAAAATTTTCCTCTATGAACCAACTTGGAGCCACATGTTTCATAATGGCATTGTAAGATAAGATCAATAATTATAAATAAAAGAATTTTTATAATGTTAAAAAAAGAAATTATTCAGAATGTAGCACAGAGAAATGAAAAGAGAAAATTTGAAAGAAGAATTAAAAGCCAGAGAGACTTTTAGGTATGGCATATATCTAATTTAGAGTCCCTGAAAAACAGTAAAATAATAAGACTGGTTGGAAACAATATTCAAAGATATAATAGCTGAGATTTTCCAGCATTGATGAACGATATCATGCCAAAGATTAACAAACTTCATGATTCAAAGCATAAAAATTAAAATAATTCATACCTCCATACAGTATAACAAACCAATGGAACACCACGAACAAGAAAATGTCTGAAAAGCATTAGTAAGAAAGGACAGACTACCTTCAAAGGGGTAACTGACAGCTAACTGGATTTTATCTGTAACGGAAGTAAAAACCATCAACCTCAAATACTACACCGAGCGAAATCATCTCCTGAATGGAGGGGAAACACAAGGGCACTTTTAGGAAAACATAAACTGAGAATTTGGTATCATACAGAAGGAATGTGACAGCCCTCCCCAGTTACACGGTCTGAAATAAGAGGAACACAATGTGGCAAATATTAGGGAAATCCAAATGAATACAAAGCAAAAATATGTATGTCCAATAAGTTTAAAAAGAAAATAATCAAGATATGATTCAAATGAATGACAGAAATAGTACACACGTCAGGACGGAGGGGAGGCTGCTAACATGTTCTAAGTTCTAAAGACATCAACAGAGGGTAAGATATTGACCAACTTCAGATTTTGATATGTTAATTATTCTTTTTTTAAACGATTTCATTTTTTCATTTAAGACAGAGGGGAAGGGGAATTTTTTCATTTAAGACAAAGAGCGGGAGAGAAATATCAGTGTGCAGTTGCCTCTTACGTGCCCCCCACTGGGGACCTGGCCTGGCCTGCAACCCAGGCATGTGCCCTGACTGGGAATCGAACCTTCGACCCTTTGGTTCACAGGCCTGTGCCAATCCACTAAGCCACACCAGCGATGAGATACATTAATTGTTCTTGTGTTAGAAACTATGATAACTACTAAAAGAATAAAAATAGAACTGGTAGCTATCAAATTAATAGAGGGACAAAAATAAAATCAGAAAAAATATACAATTGAAAATAATCCAAGTAAGGAAGTAAGAAGACATATAAAACAGGTGTGCATTATTATTATTATTATACCGCACAACAAATTTTCATGAACGTAGCACCTTAAAACACACACATTTATCATCTCACAGGTTCTGTGGGTCAGGAGTCTGGACATGGTCTAGCTCGGGGTCCTGGCAGGCTCAGATCATGATGCCGGCTGGGACCTAGATTGCTTGTGAGGTATGGGCTTTATCCTCAGCTTTGGGCTGTTGGGAGAATTGAGTTCCTTGAGGTTTTAGGACTGGAGCCCCAATTTCCTACTGTCTGCGGACGGAGACTGCTCTCTGCTCCTGGAGGTGTCCTTAAATCCCAGCCCCTGGGCCACAGCTCAGTTCTCAAGGCTAGCAGGGGATCTTGGCTAAAATGGGGTCTTGAATAACGCAACCTAATCTATTCACAGTTATACAGCCTATGTTCACCATGGGGAGGAATTTTTAGAATGCTGCCTAACTCTAGGTGAATAAATACAAAGTATGAAATAAGAAGCTAAATACTAGTTCAAATATATCAGAAATTAGAATAAAATATCAATGTATCTAATTATAAGATGATGAAAGAGAAGAATTATTCCTTTTCAGTTTCTCTTTTTACAGAAATTGCTTTGCTTATATATGTAATCCAAGTGTATAATCCATTCCTGTATCTTGCATTGGTCATTTCACACAGTTATTTTCAATCTCCATATTGTCAAATAGTTTTAAAAAATTCCAATACATTTTGCATCATAATTTATAAAATGGTTCCTCTATTTCCTTCTTATCCATTTTTGTCTGTTATTAAATAAATTATCACATATATCTTCATGTATGTTATTTAGCATTTTTCCTTAGGGAAAATTTCTGAGGGTAGAATTAGTGGGTCAAAGGTTATTTTGGCGACAGTCATTTTGATGACTCTTAAAATACATGCCCAAATTCCTTTCTAAAAATATTCATGCCCTCAATGTTGAAAGAAAAGTATCGGTTTTTCTGTAACCTTGAGCACACTGGGAATTATCACTTTTACCAGAAAACAACTGCTACATATTTTAAAATAAATGATTTACCAACAGAACAGAAATTCATACAAGTAGACAAATAACCAGTTCTCAAGACATGGAAGGTTTCACTTTCAGTTTTAACTTTGGAGTAGTCTACCACAGCCCCCAGAAGAGGGTGTGTGTGTGTGTGTGTGCGCGCGCGTGTGTGAGTCGTGCGTGTTCATGCCTTTCACAAACAGACGACACTAGAGGGTCCATGAAACACACCTTGGGGGTGGCCCTCGTCTGCAACATTCATCTTTTTCAGGTAAAACTCATCAACTGATTAAGTTGGTGATCTTTCCCCTTCTCGTTTCAGATCTGCCTGACACATCACTCAAGGCTACTGACGTCCCGTGGATTCAGCCCCCGAGGCACAGTTCTCCTGATCCCTGTCTCTCTTCTTTCCCAGATCAAAGGAAAAAAAATGACTAATGGAAGCTTTTCACTCTATATTGGGATACTTTCTAAAACTAACCAGATTCAACTTATAACTTTTCTTTTTCATGACCCAATTTTTCTAATTCCAATGCTTCCTTTACTCATTTATTTTCAGCTTCCCCCTTTTTCTCATGAAACAAAACAAAACAAAAAAAAAAATGAGGTTGCTATTCTCCTCTAGCAATTAGATTGCATAAACCTGAGCAAATCCATTCTTGATCTAGGTCTCCTTCCCTGAAAACTTACAAGATTTAAAAGAATAGAAAATGGCAGTAATGTTCCCCGAATACTGGAGCAGAAACCCCCCATCCGTCATAAACACACCATGACTGTCCCTCTGGAAGCAGACACTTTACGGAACCTTTCAGCATTGCAGGTTCCGGATGAAACCCCCTTTCTCAGCAGAGCCCGGAAGCATGCGCTTGTACTTACACGTCTGAGGACAAATTGCGCAGGCAGGGCTTGTGCTTGTCTGTTGATCCTCAGCTGCGGGGTAAAAGTCTTCCGAAACAGACTCCATCTCCTCATCTCTCAGATGACTGCAATTTGTAATCCAAATCCAAATTGAATTTAATCGATTTGTTGATCCTGAATTAATCATTCTGCATTAAGGTGATGATAAGGAAACTGGCAAAATTCAGCTGTGTATAGTCACTGGGATGTTAAGGGTATTTCTTATTCCTTTTTCTTCTGGATTTTAGCAGGAGAGAAAAATCTTCCGGATTTGATCCTTGAGTATCAAATAACCTAAGAACCAGTGATAGAACCAGGGCTTCTTCAGGGGAGCACTTCAGCGTAGTCCTAAACCTCAAACCTGAAGAAATTGGCCTAGATAATGGGAGAAGAAATGGGTCACAATATATGAATTCTCCCCTAAGAAAACATGGGCTTATGTGAGAGTTAGTGAAAAAAACGGAGAAGTCTTGGATGTGGTTAAAGAAGACATAGTCTAGCTGACTGTGTCTCCCGCCCATTCTAGAACCGGTTCTTGGTGGGAGGAGCCTGGGATAGTTAGGCGTCTTTTCATCACATCCTCTACGCTTCCATCCTTTCCTCATACCTGCAGCCACCTTCGGCATTTCACACTGAATAACGGTCAACATATTTTGTTGACATTTGTTCCTTCAAACAACCGTCTGCCCATTTTGTGCAAACAGACCTTTGACCCGTATTATACAGCTAGTTCCAATTTGGTGTATCTTTAACTACCTCCTGGTCACTCTCTTTGGACAATCCAGACCCAGATATGTCGGAATGTTCCAGGCAGAGCCTTGTCTTCCAAAAATGTTGTGCACGTTTCGCTGGAAGCTTCCTCACCGCTGTGGAAGGTTCTTTGATCTAAGATGGCCATAAATCCAGATGACTCTTCCGTCTTCAGGTGTGCTCTGTTTCCCCTCAAGAGCAGGTAAAGTGCTCCACAACTTCTCCTTCCCAGAGAACTTCTCTTGCTCTAACAGCACTTAGGTAAAGTCTTTTTCCTCAGTCTCTGTTCCCATGTCTGTTATGGGTTTTGCTCTTCTGAAGACTGGACATGATACTATATGAGAACCACTTCCTTAGGAAAAAAAATGCTTCCAATCATCTAATTATTTATAAACATATTATTTCGTCCTAAAAAAATAGGCATTTGTAGACATGATTTTAGATCTGACATTTCATTCAGCAACCTGAACAGTCAGATGCTGAGCTAATTCCCTCTCTCTCCCACAGATTTTCTATTATGTAGACAATGGCCACAGTTCAAAGTGCCTTCAGCTGGACCCTGGGTGTCTGGGGAAGCATGTGGCTATGAAGCGCTTTGAGTTCTCCAAGCAGGTATACAAGGAAAGTCTCTTTCAGTAGGTTGGGCGGTGTCCTCTCTGTGGTTATCACCCTGCTGCCTGCAAAGTGCTTAAGAACATTGACTGGATGAGCCTTTTGATTTGGTTTTGTTCTTCATCTATTAACTCCTTCCAAGGCTGTGTGTGATCAGTCCTCTTTGTCTGTGCATTCCTAAATAAACAGGTAAAGAGAAAAGAAAAAAATACCAGAAACTAAAAGAGGGAAATGGCCAGCCAGCTAGTTTGCACTTGCGTCTCAAAACGCTGTCAGCATGGAGCCCAGTGCAATGAAAGGTCTTCCTGGGGCACATGATTCGGTGTGGAGAACTCGGTGCGGAAAATGAAAGAAGGCAGGATTCTTGGAGGGCATGGAGCCCACTCAGACATGAACAACCTCCTCTGAATTTGGCCGGAACCCACGTGCATAGGTTGTGAAGCACTGGAAAAACCATGTGAGCTTTCATGACAAAATAGATGAGGGAGGAGACAGTTGTCCTAGGACATTGGCTCATAGCATCTACATCATGTGTGCACTGATGGGGACCAAAGGGATCCAGAGGTAATACTTTAATTTCTTGATGAAGTAGAGCTGACAGGTGGTGTCTGGCCCCTCATGCCTCCAAGACTGCAGCTTTGCGTTAGAGGCTGAGAGGGTTGTTGGGCTGCACCCAGCTCAGGTCCTCTGTGTTCAGGCAGCACTGTGGCAGGTGGCAGGTGGCAGGGCCTGCATAGCAAAGATTAAATATGCAGTAAGTGTCGGGAAGTCATTTTTGGTAGGTAAATTCATGTTTCTTCTCTAAAAGGAGATTAAGTTGGTAGTAATATCTTGTTCCCCCATCATAGAGAAGAGGCCTTATAGAATAAAAGTAACCACCTGAATATCATTTTTTCAGGCCTAATGATGCATAAATGAACAGAAGTTATTGAAGCTTTCAGAGCAGCCACAGCTTCTAGTTATATCTATGACAAAGATTAAATCATTTCAGGCAGGGCTGCAGAAATCTACAACCACAAAGGGAAGGATTTTGCTTAAGACACTGCAAGATGTCCCTCAAACCATGAAGGCTCAGGAAATGCAAGAAAATAAAAGATAGCATAATTATCATTGTTTTAAAAAGATCTGGGATGACTATTCACCAACTACACTACCAAGCAGTGGCCTAGAAGCAGAACATAGAAACATGTATTAAAAGAAATACCAGAGAAGAGGCCCCATTTAATAGAGCAATGAGAATGATAAAAATACACGGGAATAATTTATAAGAAAACTTTAAATGTTTCTGCAGGCACAAAGTAAACTTGAACAAATGAAAAGTGAAGTACATTGTTTTAAGTAGGATGATGCATAAATCACAGAGATTCACGTTCTCTCTGTTAATCCATAAATTTTATGTGATTCCAATTAAAACACTGAAGGATTTTTGGGGTGGGGGAGAACAAGATAAGCTGACTCATATGAAAAATAAAAGCCTAAGAATGGCTAAGAATATTTTAATAAAAAAAGAATAAGATTAATCAGTCCTAGTAGTCAAACATACCATAAAGATATGAGGGCCCAGAGACATATGAAAGGATGCTCAGCATCACTAGCCATCAGAGAGATGCAAATTAAAGCCACGATGAGATACCACTTCACACCAGTCAGAATGGCCATCACGAACAAAGCAACAAACAACAAGTGTTGGAGAGGATGCGGAGAAAAGGGAGCCCTACTGCACTGTTGGTGGGAATGCAGACTGGTGAAGCCACTGTGGGAAACAGTATGGAATTTCCTCAAAAAAACTAAAAATGGAACTGCCTTTTGACCTAGTGATTTCATTGCTGAGATTATACCCTAAGAGCCCTGAAACACCAATTCAAAAGAACCTATGCACCCCAGTGTTCATAGCAGCATTATTTACAATAGCCAAGTGCTGGAAGCAACCTAAGTGCCCATCAGTAAAGGAGTGGATCAAGATACTATGGTACATTTACACAATGGAATACTACACAGCAGAAAGAACAAAGGAGCTCCTACCCTTGGCTACAGCATGGATGGAACTGGAGATCATGATGTTAAGTGAAGTAAGCCAGGCAGTGAAAGACAAATACCACATGATCTCACTTATAAGTGGAACCTAATCAACAAAACAAACAAGTGAGCAAAATAGAACCAGAGACATGGAAATAAAGAACAAACTGACAGTGACCAGAGGGGAGGGGGAGGAGGATAATAGGGGGAAGAAGGGGAAAGGTCAAGTTAAGAAACATGTATAAAGGATCCAGGGACAAAGACAATGGGGTGGGGGTGAGGATTGAATGTGGAGGTTGGGGGTGGGTAGGACAGGGGAGAGTAATGGGGGAAAAATGTGAACAACTGTAATTGAACAACAATAAAAAAACTTTTTTAAAGATATAAGTAAATACTGCAGCATTGGTACCTAAACAGATAGATTTGTGACAGTTTTGAAAGTCTAGAAATAGGCCTAAATACATATTAAAATTTAGTATATGATAAAGGTGACACTGAAATAAGTGAGGGAAAGATGAATTATTTAACAAGTAGTATTGAAACAATGGGGTAACCAGTGATGCTTCCTTTAACCAGGTTAAATCTTACATAATCAAAATTTTATACATAATAAATGAAGTGATAATACCAATAGAATAAATCATAGTATATTTTAAGAAGACAATATCAAAGTAAGAATATATTTGTAACCAACAAAAACTGGTAAAAGAAGAGATCAATCAACCTGGCTTTACAAACACATAGTGTTTGTAAATGAAACTCTCCACCTGCCTCACCCCCCCTCCCCACCCCCAAAAAAGGAGGAAAGAAAGAGGACCATTTGAGAACAATACTTTTAACTTACATCACAAAAAGTTAATTTCCTTAAAAAATAAAGAGCTCTTACAAATCAATAAAAAATTTCAACTTAATGGGAAGTTTTAGTCACTAGATGGTTAAATCACCAAAAGCAAGCTTAAATGGGTCTTCACCATATGAAAAGATGTTCAGTCACTTAAAGAAATGCTAATTACAGCTAAAATGATGTATTATTTTCATGTCTTAGATTAGAAATGTACTAAGCAGGGTGTGAAGAGTGCTCATGCACTCTGGTGGGAGTGTAAGTACAACTTCTTTGGAGAACAATTTAGCAATGTGCATTAAAATTTTAAATGCTTGAAAATTTTTAACATCAATCTCATTTTTAGAAATTTGTCCTTCAGGTATCTTTGTGCATGTTATTTGTTTTTTATTATTTCAAAATTTTTTTTATTTATTTTTAGAGAGAGGGGAAGGGAGGGAGACAGAGAGGGAGAAAGAACAATGTATGGTTGCCTCTCACATGGCCCCCACTGGGGACCTGGCCCACAACCCAGGCATGTGCCCCGACTGGGAATCAAACCGGGACCCTCTGGTTCCCAGCCCGCACTCAATCCACTTAGCTACACCAGCCGGGATATTTCAAAATATTAATAAATTAATTCAACAATTGAGAAGTGGTTAAACAAATTATAGTTCATTCATCTAAGGGAATTAATCTATGTCATCATGAAAGAAAACAAAGTATTTCTCTATGGAGCCTGATATGACTAGGCTTTGATGTACAAACTCAAGCAAGACATTTATGTTATATATAATATGCTACTACTTGTGTATAAAAATGGAGAAAAGAATAGAAATATATTTATTTGCTTATATGTGTTGTACATTCATGAAGTATTTCTGCAGGTGTAACATTGGACGCATCCAGGGAGGAGAAAAAGTGGTGGCTAGAACAGAGATAAGAGAGACTTGTTTTTATCATCTTCCATTAAGAAAAAAGATTTCAAAGTAATAAAGGTGATATTTAATATAGAATCGATTCGTACTTTGGACCCTGAAACCAGGTATTTCCATACTCAGCCCTGACCCTTTCAAGATCTCCTCTGTCTTTCTTCTCTATTTGTTTTTCTTGTATTTGTTAAGTATTTATTTCTCATTCCATAAAACTATGTTTTTTGAGAAGTGGAAATAAGTCTTATTGATCTTTGTATTATCCCCATTTCGACAATGCCTGGTATGTGGACTGGCATAGTTGGCTGGTGCCTCGTGAGATATTATTGGAGACAGGATTTAACTTTTTTCCATTTTCTTGTTTTAAATGGCCTTTCAACTCGAAGGAGTGGTACATGAAGGAGATGCTGCAGGTCAAGGTTAGCAATTAGCAATTTACACTAAGCTAACGTGCTTCCCCACAGGGCACTGAAGGAGATGATCAGTAGATATTTTTTCATCTGAATTAACCTTCTATAACCTTAGTGATGATTTTGCTTAGATGGAGATAAAAAAAAATCGGCAAAGTTTGCTCCGCATGTCTGAGAGCTTGGCCTCAAGTCGACAGCTGAGAAGCCCCATGTCCTGCTTGCCATCCTCTCCTGAGAACCATCACTCAGCAGATATTCACTAAAGGGACGATAATAGCATAGCCACCCCCTCTCCAGGATTTTTCATGACCAATGACACAACACTGAGATAATTTTGTGATTCACGGCCGAGTCAGTAGCTGCAGTGGAAAATATTTCTTTAGAAATGACTTGTATACAAAGCTTTCACCTCTGACCTTGGTCTTATTCTCTAGCTGAATCAGCAGCCCCGACTTAGCACTTTGCAGCGGTCAGTCATGCTGTGGTCATTATCCCTCCCGTCTGTGGAGCTGCTGTGAGTCACCCCCTTCTCCTCATAGCGTGAGCCAGCTAGGGTCACTAGGGACATTGCAGGGAAGACTCTGCTGACCAAGTCCCTGAGGGAAGATGATGAGGAGCAGGACCCCTCAACACAGATGGACATATAGCGTGAACCAGACATAACCTTTTCTTGTCAGAAGCCACTGGGGGTGGGGTGGTTTTCACAGAATTGTGTGTCCTATTCCACACGGATACAAAAGTCAGCACCTTAAAGTGAGAGCTGCTGTTAAAGTAACCTGAAACAGGGGGCATCGTGTGGTGGTCTGGTGGCCATTGGTGAAGAATCTCTTATTAGAGGGATTTTGCCATGGAAGGCAGTGGCAAAATATTGGGTGGTAACTTGGAGGGTGATTGGTGTTCTGAATCAACTTGTAGCTTTGGGAAAAAAGATCAGGAAGAAGAAAGCAACTTGTGACTACTAGCTGATCTTGGCTATCTTGGGGAAGACCTGACAAAAATCAGAAAAGGGCTGATGGAAATCAGGGGAGAGGAAGCGTCCCACACTGTGTATCCCTTTCCAACTCCGTGTTCAGGGACATGGTGCCGGCATCACGAAACCCACCGTGGTGGGAGTACTTACACCACGGAGGTTGGCAAGCAGCATTCCCATTCTGGACTGGATTTTAATATGTTCTAGCACAGCACTGGTCTAATCGAACCAGGAGGGTGGTAAGGCCAGAGGAAAGTGACAGAGGGAGAAAACTCAGGGGTCAGGGGTTGGAGGTCTCCCCATTTCCGTTTCAATGACAGGCTCTGCCTTCGAGTGGCACATCCTCCCTGTCCTTTCCATTTTCCCATGGTCCTTCCAACTGACTTTGAACACAGCCCTCCCTGCTGGCATTGGAAATCTACTTGGACTGTGCTTCTCCTGGCGATCTCCATATCTCCCTCCCAGGTCGTCTGTGAAGGAGATGGAAGTACACAGGGTGTGTGCCCGGATGCTGTGCTGCGTGACTCCCCACCGTGAAGGCAGCGCACATCATTTAGGGCAGGCTATACTTAAGGGCTTAGGAGGCGCACATTCAGAGCACACGTAGGATGGCCTCTCTTTTGAAAACCGCCCCTCTGGGCAGCACACTGATTCCTCCTGGTGAGCAATTCTCCTGTGGCCAATTTTATAAGAGGCCGAGCTCCTCCCTGTGCCTTCTTATTAGCCAGTATTACATGAATTTAATGTCTCATTAGTGTGACCAGTCACCTCACTATGATACTGTGCCATTGTGGTCTGTGATTTACCAAGTGGCATCGCTGCAGAGTTTCCTGACAGCCACACTCCTATCTTCATCCCCACTGTAACTCCCACAAAGACGCACCTTCAGTGAAGGTCAAGCTGTTGACACATTCCCTTTTAGAGGGGGTGAATACAGTCAGCTGCCTCCGGGTTTGTTCTGTGGAGGACCCCGAAAGTCACTTCCCAAATATCCACTTTCCTTCTTTTTAAAATTAACTGAGCCGTAATTTTTGGCTGGGCACAGTGCTGCAATATTTTGCAGTCTCCCTTGCAACTGTGTGTGTCCATGTGACCAAGCTTTTCCCCCAATGAAATGTAATCAGAAGTTATGTATTGTGTGAAACTTCTGAGTTGTCTCTTTGACAAGGAAGGAGTATACCCTTTTTCTCTCCCCACTCCATCCAGCTGCTTGGAACACGGATTTGGTGGCTGGAGCATCAACAGCCATTTTGGACCATGAGAGCAAGGTGCCATCTTCAGGGACAGAAAAGCAGAAATCTGGAAAGAGTGATTCCCATAGACCATGTACCTGTTATACCAGTCTGTACATAAATGCATGCCAGCCCTGCACCCTTTCCTTTCTTTCTTTTGTATTCTTTTATTTTTAGATCTCTTTATTTGGCTCTAAATCTAGTCATTACAGATAAGTACTTTTCCTAATGAATGTATTATTAGTTCCCTCTCCAAGGCTAATAGTTTATCCCTAGCTGTTTATTAAATTAATCCCAATTTCTACTTTTACCAGAATGAATCAAAGAGTTTTCCTTGCCCATGTTGTCTTCTTACCAAAAATATACACGGTTGTTTTTGATTCCTTTATTTGGTCTGCTTTTCCCCACTGTGGTTTGCATGCTCTTTCCACTAGGAGAAACCAGACAGAATAAACTACCAGGTATGAGACCCTCCTCCTCCCTCCCGCACTACTTCTCTCCCCTCTTCACAGTCTCTAGGCCTTTTTTCTTTCCCCTCCTGCTCCCCGATTTCCAGTCCTGAGAGAGGGCAGCTTATTGCAGCTCACATCAAGAGGTCTGCATCATTAAATCTCAGTGGGGAGCACTGGTTGGAGACAGTGAAAAGACCCAGAATTGAATAGAGAGATTCATCCTACTAAATTTAGACACAGGCTCTCTATATTTAGTTCGGATCTTAAACAGAAAAATTTTCAGCCTGAAAATCTGTAGATTAAATAAGAAGTAGAACTGTTTGCTTTGTTCTTATACTGAATTCAGGCTCTATCAACAGTATTCTTTTTTTGGAGGGGGTGTTGAATGATATTAACTTACTTTTTATTTATTTAATTTTTTAAGAAGACTGATGCCAAAGAGTCTCTGGATGTGTTTAAATGTAAAACATTTTTTAACGAAACAAATTCTCCCTGTAAAATCTCTCACTAGTCCTAAATTAAGCAATCTGGATGCTGGGTCACTCTCTGACGCCTTAAGTAACTTCTACTCTACATAATGGCCCAAATGTAGAAACAAATACAAAGATAAGGAAAGGAGTTTCCATGCTAGTTTGCTAATAAATTGCCATTTCGATTCCCTAAATGAATTCCAAGTGACCTAAAAGGGTTGACATACATTCTGAAGTCTGTCAAACATCTAGAGAGGAGCTTAGAAGGTAGCAGAAAAATTGATAAATTATTTAGATTTTAAAAGACTGAAGATGAAAAATGGAAACAATATATTCATTCCTTAAGCCTGGAAGTTAAAGTCAATTTTTCTAGGAGGCAATGTGGGACAGTGACTCTATATTTTAAGGGCTCACTCTAAGTATGAACTTAGGAGTGCATTATATACAATGCTACAGATTATGGTATGGAAATGCGTTATACAGAATGCTGCTGACTGCAGTATAGTGGATGGAGGCAGCTACTTGCCACAGGCTACACCTTCATGGGGTCACTATAGGCTAGAGACTGGATCTAAGCCTAAATCTAATCACTCCATTCTCCTGATTAAAATACTGCAATGGCTTCTCATTGATCTTAAAGTCTAAAATCTGTAGTATGGCCAGCAACATCCTGGCCTGATCTAGTCCTTGCTTAGCACTCCAACCTTAACTCAGGATACTATGCTGTAGCCCCATGGGTCTCCTTTCAGTTACTGCAACATTCCAAGCTCCTCCCCACTTAAGGTTATTTGCTGATATTGGCTCCTTTGACAGGAATACTTGCTCTCCTTTTGTTTAAGTGGCTAACTCCTACACATCTTTCAGGCCCCAACCAAGCCTTCTTTAGTCTTCCTTAAACCCCAGAGGAGGTCAGTATCTTGTACATCATCTCCAGTAAATGCCTACTCAGCATGGTGGAGTCCTGGGCACTATAGTTCATAATCCCACTCTTTTTGGTGGACTTAATGTCTACAGTGACTGGCAATAATAATAAACTATCAACAACAACAAGAGCAGTTAATGTTTACCAAAGTAAGCATGTGTCAGGTCTTACCCAACCTCACAACAGTGTTGTAGGACTGTATAAACTCTCATTTTGCAGGTGACAACACCAGAGCAGAGAGAGGTTAAATGACTTTCCTAAGGTCATACAGCAGCTGTGACGGGGCAAGGGATGGCCTCAGAGCCTCATGTCTGAAGTGTTCTGCTCTACCGCCTGCCTATGCAGAGGACTCTGTCCGAGCTCCCAGGATTTATAGACAGTGGATCCTCAGTGTTCGTGAATTACATATTTACAATTTTGCCTACTTGTTAAAATTTATTTGTAACCCCTAGATCATTCGCCACCATGCTTTTGCAATCATTCACTGACATGTGCAGAGTGGTGAAAATTTGGGTCACCTGATGCACGTGTTCCCAGCTGGGGTCTAACAGGGCAACACTCTGCCTTCCTGTTTCAGCTGTCATTGGAGAAACAAGCATTGTTTTTGCAGTGTATTTGGTCCCATGTTTTCCATAATTCTGTGCTTTTTGTTAATGATTTCATTGCTTTTTAATTTTTTTCAATTATAGCTGACATACAATATTCTATTAGTTTTAGGTGTACAACATAGTGATTAGACCCTACGTACTCTGTGAAGTGATTTCACTGTTTTAAGTGGCCCCCAACCATAGTGCTGAAGTGCTGCCTACTGTTCCCAAGTCCAAGAAAAGGCTTCAATGTGTCTTACAAGAGAAGTACATGTGTTACATGAGCTCCCTTCAGGCGCAAAGTATACAAGATCTGTCTGGAAAAAGTCCAGCCATTGTTAATATAACAAGAATGGTTTGCACAACATTGATCTAACCTGGCGGCCAAGGAGAGGGGACTGGAATGAGCATGCGTGAACAATGATGACTTCACTGTACTGGTCAGTGGGGGCGGTAGACACCATCGAGTGGGCATATGTTATGTGGGGCTGTCACATTCAAAACGACTGAGTAGAGCAATGAATTTGCACCAAATTTTGCATTAAGCTTGAACATTCCTCCACAGAAAATACTCAGATGATTCAGAAGGCTGGAGCTATGGGCAACTGATGATTGGCAGCTTCGTCACAACGATGCACTTGCTCATGCATCGCATCTCCTGCAGAGTTTTTTGGTGAAACATGAAATCACCCAGGTCACCCAGACCCCCACAGCCCAGATTTGGGGCCCTGTGACTTCTGGCTTTTCCCAAAACTAAAATCACCTTTGAAAAGGAAGAGGTTTCAGGCTATTGATGAGAGTCAGGCAAATATAATGGGGCAGCTGATGGCACCTGGAAGAGCTGTGTAAGGTCCCAAGGTGCCTACATTGAAGGGGACGGAGGTATCATTGTCCTATGTACAGTGTTTCTTGTATCTTGTATCTTCTTCAATAAATGTCTCTATTTTTCATATTACATGGCTACAGACCTTCTGGACAGATTTCATATAGTGCTATTGGCTGTGAGTTCCATGTTAATGAATCAACAATATATATTAAATAAGGTGTCTTTAAACAGAAACATACATAAAGTAATTCAGGGTTTGCAGTGACTTTATAAAACCTACCTACTGCAAATACTGAGAATTGCAAACATACTCTGCAGCATATTTGTAGGAAAGCTGATACCTTATTTCTTTTACTTTTGAGTTCTGTTTGCTTTCTCATCTCCTCTGCCCACAGCATGTAGGAGTAAATGGGAAAAGCTCTACTGTTCCTTTTATAGGGACTTATGAAATGACTAGGTCTCTGTCCTCACCTTCCACACTAGTCTGGCCTGTGAGTTATGACTCATGAACCATGATCCTTCCCATTTACCCCTTTAAGAAATAGGAAATAAAGGTACCTCAAGACAGAGAGCAAAGTGAGGACACCAATAGCCATGGTTCCCAGGTGGCCTTGTGATTTTCCTTTATGTTTTAGAACTTCTTGAGGTAGGAGGGTGTTTTACATTTGGCTCTAATCCAGGAAAAATTTTTCCAAGCCAATGAACAATAAACCACCTTGTCTAGAGAAAGACAAAGAAAAGAGACTTGTAGGTAAACCACATGTTGTATAAATTAGGAGTTATTCTGGAACATGAATCATCCACTGCTGAAGATGCAGGACACAGGGGGATACAGGGAGTACTGAGTTGATAGGAAATGAATGCAGCTGAATCTTCCATTGCTAGATTCAGGGCTTCACCTCACTAAATGTGGGTAGAATACATGTAGTAGATACAGGTCACTATAGTATCTGCTAATAGCAGGTCCTGATAGGCAGAGCCAAGTTAGCTTATAAAGGGTCCCGCTTTTGTACCCTCTTCCCTTGTTCTATCATTGCTCCATGGCATGTAGGGAAAAAGGCAAATAAATCACCGAATTATTACACTGGGGTGGTTCTAGTTAAAGAGAAGACTTTTTAGGGTAAATTTTAATCATCATTGTTGTTTTTCATAAGGGAAATCTGTGGGAGTTAAGTGACCTTGCTGAGAACTGCAAAGTTAAAGAACAACAGAACCTGGCCTACGGAACCCCGCATCAGGACCACGGCCAGTATCCTGCTATCCCACCATGTCTTCACACAGGTGTGAAATGATGCCAATCTTCATTGGAATCTTCAAAGACATATTAATATGTTTAGAATTATTAAGTAGTTAAGTAGGTTATTAGAACTTTCTCTTTTACAGGAGTGGCTATATCTTCTTCTAAACTCTCTCACTTAGCCCCCCAAATACATCATTCTTTTACTAAACTTTTTCTCAAATAATGCTCATTTTTTCAGTTGGGTTTTCATGGACAAAAACAGGGTATGATAATTATTTATTTTTTTCTCCAAAATAGAATTTTCTAGCTCTTGAGGTCAATTGGCACAAATTTATTTCACTTTTTTTTTTTTTTTGCAAAGTCCATGAAAACCTGAAAGAAAACCATTGTAGTATAGAGTGATGACTGTCTTACCCAGGAGCCAGGGGAACTAACCCTCTTGGGGCCATTGGAGGAAGTTCCCTAAAGGAAGTGGTGCCAAGTCTGGCTGGGTGCACAGACAATGAGAAGTGTCTCTTGGCCTGGGCTCGAGAGCTGCGCTGAGAGCCCCTCATGGGCGAACGGAATAAAGGCCTGGAAATCACTGGATCATTACATTGGCATGGTTCCACTTTGCCAAGGCTCTTCTGGGAAATAGGACAACACAAAGTTTTACTGAAAATGAAGTTTGCTTTTAATATAAAGACAATAAAGAAGTCCTCGTATCTAACCCAAGCAACACATGGCTTAGGTGGAGGGAGACAAAATCTGATACAGGATTCAGTTCATACCAGGCTGTTGGATTGAGCGCCTCAGTTCCAGGGCCTGCTCTTAGGTTTTTGCCACATGAGCTTCTCTGTGAAACAGCTCACAGTACGGCAGCTTGATTCATCAGAGTGAGCAAGAGAGTGAGAGAAAGATGGAAGTCACAGTGATTTGTGACCTGTCGTGTGTCAATAACTGCCAAAGGACATTTCAAGCAATGCCTACTGCCTCTGAGGCCTGGATTGTCTTTCTAATGGATCACTGGATATACCTACTTGAATGTCCAACAAACGCCTTTAATTAACAAAGCCAGAGCAGAATTCCAAATGCCAAAGCGACTTCTGATTAACCAAGAAAACATGTTTCCTACCCACTTTCTTATGTATCTAAGGAGAAATGCATGTATACATTTGTAAAATATACGAAAAGTCAAGTTTTATAACAAAATAGTGGAGTGGGCAAAGCTTCCTTTGTGCCGGTTCCTCTTGGTACAAGCTAAAATGGCTTCAGATGCATATCCTGCCTGTCCTAGCTGGGTGCCAGTGTGCAGTTTACTGTGCAGTTTACTAACTCTGACAGCCTTAATTCCCCATATTTAACACGGGGATATTAAAGATTCACCTCATAGGGCTACAATAAAGGAGGGAGGTGGGGCCACGTGTGTGCCCAGACACTGCATGACAGGGCACCCAGAAAATGTTAGCTCCCCACTCCTTCGCCATCCAGGTACTCTCATACCCTTCTTTCCCCTCCAAAGCTGCCCCTGGAAATTATTGGGGAGTCTTTGAATTCCTCCCTAAGCCTCACTTTCTCCTCTGTAAAGACTGACCTTGCATCACAGGCCCTTGAGTATCCTTGCTACAACCAGCTGCACGACAGGTGTGTCTATAGACCGTCCCTCTGTTCCACATGCCCCCTACAGGGTCAGGGACACCAGGCTGGGAAGCTTCAGCCTAAATGGTCTCTAGGTCCCTTTCAGCTCCCACATTTTAACCAAAATCCTGCTGCCCCACACCTGCCATGCTGGACACCAAATGACTTCTGAAGGAGTTGAAGAAATGGTGAAGAAGATGTCTATAACATAGACATCCCTAAAACACCATGTGAAGTTTATAGGTGTAGTCACAAAACTCCTGGAGTTGGCTGGAGTTTTCATTTCTGTGTTGTAGATAAGAGGCTTAAAGCTTTACGATAATTCTCCCAGTTGTGCAGTTAGTTATAGATGGGCAGATGCTTTTCTTCAAACAACATTTATATATATTTTTTGCAGGGCTCTTTTTGTCTTTCTCATTTATTACATCCCTGGCTAGAGGCAGACATCCCCCCTATAAATAGTAGCCCCTAACCCTCTGGAGCTTCCTTCTCTGCCCAGAAGCTGTGCTGTTCACAGGTCTAAGGAAGAATGAGCCCATTTCAAGAAACAGGTAATTACTGTGGCTCATAATTTAATCAGGGGAGGCAGGGGAACCCTTTCTTTCCTATGGGTGAGTAAGTTACAGTCTCTGGGCACTCCTCATAGAGTGAGCCCAAATGTAAATAGAAGACCCAGTACCTTACTAATTCCCAGGAACTCTCCCACTTCACAGCCTCCCTGAGCCAAGTTCAACACCCCCATGTCTGGGCTCCATCTGTTCTCTGCTAATGGAAACTGGAGTGTGGGAAGTGAAGATGTTTTTGAAAACACGTTTTCAGTGGAGGTTGCCATTGATTAACCCTGCTTTATGTCTCAGTCTCTCTCCCTGAGCCCAGGTTGTGTGACTCATACCTGGCTGCTTTGTGCTCGATATCTGTGGAGGCTCAAGTGCTATTTGGGATATGGGGCCGGGCGCTGTGTGTGCTATTGCAGAGAATACAGGAGGTCGAGCGTCGCTGGGCTATTTATAAAGATAATTGTTGCCTGCGAGGGTTCTAGACATCCACTTGTCCACACCCCAGGAGGAGCAGGCCTCTTTATCATGTCTGGACTTAATAAAGGATAAATAATGTGCATTATATAGCTGGCTACAATGTGTCTCCTCCAGTAATCCTCTGTTTCAATTTTCTGCTTTGTATTGTGTACACAGAAAACAGCCTCATGAAACAACCTCAGAAAATGCTGCTCCAGTTTCCCCCACGTAAGGACACGAGGCAAGGTTCACAAAGACACCTTTGGGCTTTAATAGGGTGCAAAAACGGTGCTGTATTGCACCGTCTTCATGGCCCTTAGGGTTGAATGTGGGTTTGTAAAAAAATTTAATTTTATCAATATAGAAAAGATGTTTCAAATGGTTTTCCTTCCAGAGTTTAGATGGCAATATGCCGCACATAGCAAGGAAAAATTGTCTCTAGGGGATCACAAAGGGCTGCTCAGTTCTAGGAGGTGAAACAGACGCGGAAGCATCTCCTCTGAATGCTGCAGGAGGAAGCCGAGGCACCGGGGACGTGGCTCTGGGGGAGGCGGGGCTTCGCGTGTCCATCCTCAGTGCTGTCTTCTCCCTGGGTGCCTGCAGAACCAGGGTCCTGACCAAGCTGTTAGATCACACAGGTTGATTTGGGGATATTTATATTCTACATGGTCCTGAATCATTGCACATGGGAACAAAAGCACAGCTTTATGTTCAAAAGTTGCCCTTTTTTCCAAGCAACTTTATATTTTAAACATCCAAGGAAGTGGCAAAGCTATCTAGTTTCCAAGGCCCCCAAACATCTCAGATCTTCAAATTCGCTGGATTCGGCACAGGTTTCCTGGTCCAGGACCTTTCCTTTGTCATGATGGGGATTTCTTTCCACATCCCCCCATTGTTCTGCTCCATCTTGTGCTTCCCAGGAAAAGGCAGCTCTATTCCTGCCCCCATGGGAACCCTGTCTAACTCAAGTTACTGAATCCTCTAACTCATCATCTTCCTGGCTTGGCCCTGGCCCTGGGAGCACATTGTCCTTTTTCTCTAAGGACACTGAGTGTCAGTACAGAAAGCTTTGAGAGCTGGTGTTCCATGCGGCAATACAGCCAACCCTGACTGCCGTTGCATGTGCCTCATTCACTAGGACCCAGCCAGCTCCAGGGGAGAGCTTTTCTTTTGGGGAGCACAATAAACTCTAGCTCCCATGGGCCATTTGGGTTGTAGCGGTTCCAAAGAAAGCATGAGCTAACTCCAGTTGGCCCTGGATTGGGGTCAGTGGAAACAGAAAGGGATCTAGGATGCAATCGATGAGGAATGGGACCACGGCACTGGGACAGGGGTGGAGGCAGGCCACGTTCAATATCCTGATCTTCATCAAACACCCGAGAAGGAGCCAGGGTTCCCAATGGTCACTACAAAGAATGATGTCTGCCCCACAGAGGTAAGAGTCAAGAGCTGATTAAAATGCCTAGCACAGAATAAGAAATGGTAGCTCATTCTCTACTGGTGCTGTGATAAAAAGAAGACTTTTCAAGAATCATGACAATACCCAGGTTGTATGATCAAAGTTATCATCGTGAAACCTGTGCACCAAGTTAAATGGAGGCCAGGCTCAAAGAGCAGATTACGTAAATGTAAGCCTGTCAGTTTAGCAACTTGCAAAACATGCCAGTGACACTGGTGTGCAGAATGGAGCCAGGGAACGACAAAGAACAAGACTGTGTACTAAGCAGCCCGTGATTAAATGTTGGCTCTTCATTGGTGGGGCCGTGGGAGCTCTGGTGCATGGAGGAAAGAAAAGGCTCCTGGGCAACCTCACGAAGCTTGATGCTCATTTCAATAGCAGTTCCCAAGATACAAGAAATACAGAGATCACTGTTAAAGAAATTAGACAACTGAGACGGAGCCAAAGACCTCAGGGGGTGTCCACCCTTTCTGGGTTGCTCCAGCATTTAGTACATGGCTCTCGCTGTCCTTTGGGGCAGCTGGCCCGACCAGGCTTGTGGACAGCCAGGGGAGGCGGCCCATTTCGCCCCCTACAGAATCAGGCACTTAGGATCCGATTTTCAAATTGCCCTCCCTTTTGCATCTGCCTTGATGTTTTGCATTTGTTTGAGGCTTGCATCTGCTTCCAAACAATGAGCAGTAATTTTAAACCTGTTTAGCACGCATTTAACCCAGATACTTCTTTTGTGACCATTTCACTTGCATCTGGGGTTCAGTGCAAAGGGGTTGTGAGGAACAAAGCAGGAGCAAAATGGTATCAGCCGGCAGCTGCATGGGAGGGAGATCAGCACACCCCCAGCAAACCCACACGCAGGGTGCACTCTGGTTTCAAAGGCACCCCCATGGAGTAGCATGCTCCTGCTCTGCAGGGTGAGGGCTGCTCCCTATGACTGATTTTCATGATTTGAGGTTGCATGTGAGCTGTGAACTTCCCGCACCTAGGGCTTGCTATGGCAGGAAGGAAATTGCCTCCATGAGGAAGTGAAGGAAACCCTCCTCCCTGTCAACTGCCCCATGGTGGTAGCAGGCACTTCTCACCAATGCTTACTAATAGCTTTCCCGGCAGGACAGATAAATGCCTTCTGGGGCTGCCAACCAGTGGCTCAGAGACCTGCAGGTTAAATAAGGAACTTGGAGGTTCAAGAGGGAGCTGGCCACCTGTTGGCTGGAGCAATTCTTCACTCCTCACCCACTACACACACACACATCTTTAACCCTTCATCCATTGATGGATACTTAGGTTGTTCACATCTCTTGGCTCTTGTAAATAATGGTGCAATGAACATGAGAGTGCAGACATTTTTTCAATGTCCTGTTTTCGTTTCCTTGGGATATATACCTAGAAATGGGATATTATTCAGCCACAAAAGGAAATCCTGCCATTTATGATAACATGGATGGATCTTGTGGGCGTTATGCTAAATGAGATAAATCAGACAAGAGAAAGATGAATACAGTATCTTCTAACATATATATGGAATCTCAAAAAGATGAACTTATAAAACCAGAGTAGAATGGTGGTTATCAGGTGCTGGGGGTGGGAGAATCAGGCAGACATTGATCAAAAAGTACACATTTGCAACTAGAAGATAAGTAAGTCCTGAAGATCTGACACATAGCATATGATTACAGTCAACAATACAGTGAGACAACTTCAAAGTTGCTAAGAGACTAGATCTTAAATGTTCTCACCAGAAAAATGAAATAATTATGTAACCTGAAAGAAGTGTTAGTTAATGCAATGGTAGTAATCATAGCAGTAAATACATAAATGTATCCAATCAATGCCTGGTACACCTTAAACTAACACGATGTTATCTGTCAATTACCTCAATAAAAAAAAAGAAAGAAAAATATGTCAATCACAACTCAATTTAAAAAAGACATGAAAAAAAAAAAAAAAACCCTACACAATTCCAGGTCAACTTGTTGGTTTGTTTTGATCTCGGTGTTTCCTAAAACAAGGGAGCTGAAGGAAAACTTTGTAACAGAAGGAATCTTGATTTCTTGCTTTCGATTCTGTGTGCCATTCTAATGTGATCACATCATAACAACCTAAGACCTGGGGGGTCCTCTGATTGCCCCACAGGGTCTTGACTCACTTGAATGACCAAGGAGGTTTTTGGTTCTATACCTGTTGTCATGCCAAAGTTTAAGGAGGTGGACTCCTCATTAAGATCCCTCCCTTCACGGGCTGGAGTCTGTCCAGCTCAGTGTCCACATCCATGTCCCGGAGACACTATCTGGAAACTCCCTTTCATCCTAGAACATAATTAGGAGACCCTGGGGACTTCGGAACAGTTCCCAGGCTTCTCAAAGTTAGAGTTCTTTTTAAAGCCAAATCTGAAAATGTGCCCATATAAAATCTGATTGTTCTTTCTCCAGGTGTCAAAAATGACAAAATTTTTACAATCACAAAAATCATGTCACGTTGTTTGATATGGCAATGTGTTCCTTACTCACAAAGGCTGACCGAATGAAGAGTTACAGATTTATAGTAGACCCTTATTTTGTTTCTGGATGACAGTTAGAAATATGGGGATGTATCATGATGCTGTCAACAGAACTTTGTGTGATGATGGAAATGTACTTCTGCCCTGTGCGGTATGATGGTGGCCACCAACCAGGCATGGTTGTTGGGTGAAACGCAGTGAGTGTTAATGAAAAACGGAGATTTTCATTTTATTTGATAAATAATTTATATCCAAAGTTAAATTTTAAAAGGCATACATGGCCAGTGGCTGCTATATTGGATAGCATTGATTAGGTCCTTTTCTATGCCATTCATTGCTCCATACGTACTACCCCACCACACATACATAACAACATGAAGAAACAGCATGAAAACCATCTCTAGAAACTTGGGATAAACAAAGTAAAACCTGTAATTATCAATTCATTACTTTTGCTGATATCCTTAGGGAGAGTTTTAAATTTAGATGTTGTTTCTTTTAAAATGCTATCCTTCAGGACAATTATACATGTCCCTTTTTTTTTTTTTCAGAAGCTACAGATCAATATAAAGGCAATTAACAACATTTTAAGTATCCATCTGTAAATGAGTGGATAAAAAACTGTGGTACATTTACACAATGGAATACTATGAAGCAAAAAGAAAGAAGGAGCTCCTATCCTTTGTGACAGCATGGATGGAACTGGAGAGCATTATGATAAATGAAATAAGCCAGGCAGTGGAAGACAAATACCATATGATCTCACCGATAAGTGGAACCTAATCAACAAAACAAACAAATGAGCAAAATAGAACCAGAGACTTGGGAATAAAGAACAAACTGATAGTGACCAGAGGAGAGGGGCAGGGGGATAACGGGAGAAAGAAGTGGAAGGGGCAACACAGGAACACGAATAGAGGACTCTTTGGCACAGACAAAGGGGGATTGACTGTGGGAGGGGGGGTACAGGGCTGGGGTGAACGGGACGGTGGGGGGGGATGTAGGACAGCTGTAACTAAACAACAATACTTTTTTTTTTACTTTGACCTAAAAGTTTATTTTTTTTAAATTCTAATTTCAAAAGAAATTAAACTACCTTTTTTTATTGGTGTTCAAGTACAGTCGTCTCCACTTCCCCCCACCATTCCCCCACCCCCACTTCCCACCCTCGATCCTACCCACCTTTGGCTTTGTCCATGTGTCCTTTATACATGTTCCTTGACAACCCTTTCCCCTAATAAATTTTTTAAAATCCTTTTAAAAATGAAAGAATTAGTCACGTTTTTGGAAAAATAATTTTTGAAAATTGAACATTAAAAATGAAAATGAAGTTTACTTGAGTTATGGCATATAATGTTAAAATAACCAACTGTTGCCATACATTATGTTAATTATACAAAATCAGGTTTTTTGCTCACCACTTTATCCATAGACCCTGGCATGAAAAGAATTCAGTAAATTTGCTGTGATCCTGCAGCATTATTTGCATGTTGATGTTGGCTTTTTCATCTATTGGAATTGTTTGTTAATGTGCCAATTTCTGTATTTGTAAAGTAAAAATTACCATAGAACTTTCTCATCAGGTGGTTAGATGAGTGAATAGATCTAAGCAAACTGATGTTGTTAATATTGTTGATATCACCTCCCTGCCTAGAATGTGGGATTCTTCAGGGCTGGGACCCTGTCCTGTTCATTTGTATTTTCATACATTGTATGTTTGTAAATGACTAAATGAGTAAGTGAATCGGTAATGGGCAGATGAGGACAGAGTGGGGCGTTACAGGGAAGGTTACGTCCTGTTGGAGGTCTTTAGAGAGTAAATGGTCAGGGCTAGGGTTTTTGGTCAGCACTACTGACAGTTTGGCCGGATGAGGCTTTGCTGTGGGGCTGCACTATGCATTGTGGGGTGTTGGCAGCACCTCCAGTCTCGTCCACTCAATGCCAGTAGCAGCCTTAGTCTTAATAACCAAAAATACCTCCAGATGTCACTGAGGGTGCCCTGTAGGAACATTCAGATGATGCCATTTTTGTTAGGGTTCTAGTTAAAAAGTCCCACAGATCTTGCAAGTCTGCCCCAACCCATTTTCTTTTTAATTTGGCAGAACTGAGAATTTTTAGTTGTTCTGTGATGTTTGTAGTAGAAATGCCTATTGTGATGGACCACAACCATCAGCAAAGATTTCCCTCTGGAAATGAGAGTAGGGATATTTCTATTTTTTTTAGGGGTTTTACATATATTCCAAATGTTCTACCAAAACCAAAACTTCATAAAGTTTTTTAAAAATAATTTTTTTTGGTATTTTTCCCCATTACCACTTAGTACCCTTACACCTCCTCTCCCTCCCCACCCCTGCAATCACCAAACTGTCGTCCACGCCTGTGAGTCTTTTTTAGTGTTTGCTCAATCTCTGCACCCCCTAACGTCCTCCACCCCACCTTAGCTGTTAAAAGTTTTATTTTACTATCATAAAAATACATATGTAACATGTTTAATTTGTTAAACAAATTACATTGAGAAAGAATTTTCTTTTTTCTGTTGCAATCCTTTAAATATAATCCAGTCAGACCTAATTCATGGGGTCATAGGAATGTCACTAGAAAGGGATAATAATTACGCTATAAATATAAGTATGAAAAACAGAAGCAAATGCCACCTGCCCTTCTGAAATGATGAATCGTTCCCTGGACTCTTCATCTTGCAGGAAGTGGTTCTCCCACTAGACTCTGTTCCTGCTTCGGTTGAAGTGCACTTCGGTGTGGATGTCTCATTCCCCATCCACAGGGTTCTTTAATGTGGTTGTTGAATTAATGGATGATGTTTCCCGGTACTAGACTAGAGTGCCGAAAGGGGACCAGCTTCGGCGCTGGATTGCTCTGTGCTCATTTGAATATCAGCAGATATTTACTAGGGCGAGATGAAGGCCAGGCATATTCATTCACATGCCTTGAGTCTGCAGCCACAGACCTCACAGAAACGAGCAGACGCGACATTGCAACAATGCTTGAGAGCCAGAGGACACTCTCAGATTTGGATCTTTCTTCCGCAGTTTGTCAATGAGGATTATTTTAAAAGGCACAAGAATTGAAGCCACCAAATATTAGGTTCTAACCATGTCAAGGAAGCATGAGGACAGAGCACATTGGAGAGTCAAATCGGGCAAAAAGGGGCCCAGCTTCTCACAGACTCATTCAGATCAACCATTCTAATATCCACAACATACTAGTTTTTCCCCTGATGCTTAGACAACAATTATTCCTTAAAACTGAAGAATAGGTCTCTAAGAACGGCAGACGAGACAAAGAGGCTCTTCTCGGAAACACTGCTCAATAATAAGATAATAAAATGTTTGAATGCTGGTGTCATCTATGGCTGATAATAACATACATTGTATTTCTCTTATTTTATTTTCTGATAGGCCAGATAAATTAAATTAAAACAGCTCTTTGCTCAACAGCTTGAGATGTGTTGTTAATAATAGCTCTGCTCTCCTTCAGTGGGATGACTGGCTCCCGGGTGGACGTGCATGGAGTTTTCCTTCAGGGTTTGGGTGTGCACCCCTGGGAAGAGCTAAGTAGAGGTGGGTGGAGAAGAGAAAAGAAGCTGTTCATTCTGGAGCAGTGTTGGGCATGCTGGCCATGCCTAAACAGTAAGCAGTGACGGAACCTGGAGTAAGAGTCCATGTGATCAGGACATTCTCCAGGGCCAGCTGGGCAAGAACGGAGCAGCCAAGATCTCACAGCGCTGAGGATGCCTCTGTCTCCAGTTTTAACACCAGCTCCGTGCAGCCTGGCCAAGACTTCAAGTTAATAAACTGTTTAAAAACATCTTCACTTCTCATTGGTAAACACCGGGACTACTAATATATATTGAGAAAATTAGTGTTTTCATGCAGTGTTTTCTGGTACATTACCTAAATTCAATGTACAACTCACACTTGGTGTTTCGTTGCTAGCTAGCATTGGATTGCAATGTTTTACCACCAACTATGGGTGTTGCAGCAATAATTTGACAGGCGATAAAAAAAGAATAAGCTCTTTGGTGCAATTTTTATAGTCTATTCTCCACAGTCTTGGTCATTGGAGTGGAAGAAATGAAGATGTACAATTTAACCAGTATGTTTACATGCACCCAATAGATATTTTTCTTTGGAGATTAATTGAATTACACCTATAAAATATTATATTGTATAGTTATCAGTCCTGAGATGGTTCTGAACAAGTAGGGGAATATGTTTTCATTAGTAATGAAAAATAAATACACAGCTGAGCAACATCGAATGATATCCTATGAACAGAACACTCCCCAATAACTTTTGCAAATGCACTCTTTTGTGACACTCCACATAAAACATAACTTTACTGAAGTACTTACCTCTAAAATCTCAAGTTCTAAATGTGAAGCAACCTTGTCTCAAAACCTCACACAGTGTGTCCTACCACAGTAGAACACAAGTATAGCAGAGAGAGCAGTGACTTTGGTAGGGGGAAAACAGGCCCTGGGTTTGTTTGTTTTCAGTTTTGTTCTTATAATTTGTGTTACAATGGGCCAGTCCACAGTCTCTCTGAATCTTAGTTTCTCCTTCTGTCACTTGTGTGTTAGGGTCAGAAAGGCACTAGAACGGAGCAGGGAATCTCCACAGAAAACAATAGATACATGGATGTAAATTTGGTTTAAGTGGAATGCAGGTGGAGGTGTGCTGGCAAGTGCGTAACAACTGGCTCTTGGAAGGAAGGAAGGAAGGCAGGAAGGAAAAAAGAAGCCCTGACTTCTAGCATTTGTCAATTTCTCCAGTTACATTCTCCCGTGATGGCTGGTTTCAAGACACTAATGTGACATTCTTGACCATGGAGATGGGAAAAAACACACAGGGCTGGATCTCTTGAACTAGCACAAGCCGCTCCAGTGGTCTGCCATTAGCAATGTTAGAGCAATAAATACAGTTGGTGTTGTTTTTCATGTTCCAGACAAATCAGGAACATAAATCACACATAATGTTATAGCTTAATATTGATTTATGTTTTGCAGTATCGTAGAAGTAATGTATTAATATTTATAGTTATTACTGCAATAATCACTTTGGTGTTTAAATCCATAAGCATTAACTTTACTCTCAATAGCACTGTTTATGTCCCTTAAAACATTTTGTGAAAAGTGGGCTTTTTGTTTTTATTGTGGTGGGCCCATGATTATATTGTTATTGGGATGTAATCTCAGGGAGTTGAGAAGCTCTAGACCAGAAATTTCTAAGTTTCCTCCCATGACGAGTATTTGTGGGCTCAATTACATGAGCATTGGTGATACACAATGTTCAGAACTGGGCACAAGCTATTTTTCCAATACATACCTAGCCACCTCTACCCCCTATGGCTCAAAGGGACAGTTGTGACTCAGGGTATGGCTAATGCCTACCCTTCCCCTGTCTTTTTTCACTCTTCCAGCCATATGCACTAGAAATTAGCTGACTTGGTTTCAGGACCTGAGGGTAGATAACCCCAGGTGACACCAGGACAAACAGTGTTTCCTACTTGCTCATGTTACACAACGGTCCATGTGTCAGGACTGCCAATAGCACTAGCAACCAGCTCACAGGAGACGGCTGGTAAGTGTTATAGAAGTTCATAGGAGGTCTGTGCAGAAGGTATCCATCCATATAATGTGAAAAATAGAGACATTTATTGAAGAAGATACAAGAAACATTGTACCTAAGACAATGACACCCCAGTCCCCTTCAAAGTAAGCACCTTGGGACCCCATACCGTTCTCCCTATTGCTGTCAGCTGCCCTGTCATATTTTCCTGACTCTCATTGATGGTCTGAAATCTCTTCCCTTTCAAAGGTGATTTTAGTTTTAGGAAAAGCCAGGAGACATACAGCCCCAAATCTATAGGGGTTTTGAGTCACCCGGGTGATTTGATGTTTCACCAAAAAACTCTGCAGGAGACATGATTCATGAGCAGGTGCATTGTTGTGACGAAGTCAGCAATCACCAGTTGCCCATAGCTGCAGCCTTCTGAATCATCTCAATAATTTCCATGGAGGAATGTTCAAACTTAATGCAAAATTTGATGCAGATTCATTGCTCTGCTCACTCAGTCATTTTGAATGTGACAGCCACACAGTACACATGCTCACTCAATACTGACTAGTACAGTGAAGTCATCATTGTTCACACATGTGCATTCCCATCCACTCTCCTTGGCTGCCAGGTTACATAGATGTCCTGCAAACTATTCTAGAAGAATACTTTTTCTAGAAGACCTTGTATATTAATATGTGGCATACATATGTACAATAAGTGCTGGGTTTATACTAACATATAACTGGTGAATTAAGTCTGAGAGTTGAAGCAATGTATCACACCGGCTGTTTGTTAAGTATGCACTCTGTGTCAGAGTAGAAAGATAAATTCTGCCACTGAGCACATGTCTAGAGACCCTACTGCATGCTGCCAGCTTGCAGGCACTCGCTTCACAGTACAGATGCCTTGCACTGTAGTGAGAGGGAACAGACAGTGAGTAGATCAATGCTCACGTCTATGCACAGTACATCAGAAGGTGATGAGCACTCCAGAGAACCACCTAAGGTCCTTCATTTATTCATTCACCCAACAAATGCTTATTAAGCCCTCCCATAAGCAGCGGGGAGGTAGGACAGTTAGCAAAACCAGACAGCGTCTGCCTCTGGGTTGCTCACAAACTAGTAGCCTAGCCTAGTGATCCCTGCACATGGGAGAGCAGGTGCCAGCCTGCACTGGATACATCTCTAGTGGAGATGGAGACAGGAGAGGAGACACAAGGTGGAGCCTGAAGGACTAGGAGGCCATCCTAGGAGAGTCCTGTCTGGAGACCAAATGTCCAGAGTCAGTCTTGAAAGGAGGGGCTGAGAAAAGGTGCTGTATGCTGGAGCAGCATGGTTCTACTGGTCACAGGGTATGCTCTGCCTCTGACGGGGACTCCCCACCCCCCAGGGTGGAGATTGGTGGTAGGCAGACTATGGGTTGGCCCTGACAATGGCCAGTGCATGATTAGGAAGCCTGAGTCAGCCCACAGCTGCCAGCAGCTCTCAGGTATCTCCAGGGCAAAAGGAGAAGTGAGGAACATCTTGGAGCACGCCTGACAAGTTTTCCTGGGGTGCAATATTTGTTAACAAACATCTCTTGGGCAACTGTGGTATGCTAGGTGCTGTGAGAAGCCCTGAGAATATAATTGTGAATGTAGTACAAATGGCACATAAGTGGCCCGAAGTGACAAACAAAAGCCTCTCCAGATGTGACACTGACCCACCACTGACATTTTTTGAGAGAAGTTGGGGTGGGGGGCCTAGAGCAGGCTGGGCTGATGGGGTTAGCCCCGGGCAGCCTCAGGGACAAACCCTTAGGGGAAGGTGGGCACGGGCCAGCCCGAGACAGTCTCACCTGGGGAATCTCTCCCGCTGCCTGTGACCACCTTCCAGGCTGATTCCTGTGCTGGTAGGATTTCAACAGCCTGTGGCCCACCGCAGGGCAGGACGAGGCAGATTCCTCACTGGGGGAACCCAGGGCCCTCCACAGCTGGCTTTGGGGCTCTCGCTCAGGTGCCCCCCACCCACCATGACCAGGAATGGTGGCCACACAGGATGTTCCATCGGCAGCTGAGGAGTGAAGATTTCCCTGCATGCACGGGGGCCCAAAGAAAGGCCTTTGTTGTGAAGGTGCTTTTATCTAATAATCACATGGAAACAGTCCCCACAGTCTCTTCTAAATGCCTTTTCATTCTGAAGTGCCCTTCGCAGATCACTGAAATGGGTGAACCAGGAAGATGTCAGAAGGACAGTGAAGTCGAGCAGTTTGCTAGAACTTCAGCCAAAACCTCCAGCAGGAAGACATAAACACAGGTCCAGAGGCAGCTAGTCTTTGACATCCTCTTGGTGCTGAGGCTGGTCCTTAGAGCAGAGAGAGCCATGTTTCTTAGCAAAGAAATGTGACTGTTCAATGAGAACCTTCTCTGTGACACAGGAGGCCTTTATAACTAATCTACAGTAAGCTGACCTGATCAGGAATTCCCAGACCGAGAACCCGACAAAGGGGCGAGTCCATACACACAAGTGGGCATGGTGCTCAGGTTCTGACGGACAGGGAGGATGGCGAGGGCCTCCCCTGGGGTCCAACAGTGGGGTCCTCGGAGTGCTAGGGCCTGGAGTCCCTTGCAGTCCTCAGAGCCCTTTAAAACCCAGCAGACATCCCAACGGTGGCTTCCTAGAAAGAGAAAGAACCACTGCAGGAGCCGCCTAAGCTGCGGCAGCTTACAGAGGAACAGCCTGTGGTGCAGCCCTGGTCACGTCTGAGGCAAAGCTTCCAGGGTCTGTTGGGTGAGCGTCCAGGGATAGGCACTGGGCAGCATGGAGGGCCTGGGGCCAGGGGCTCATTCACAGAAAAACTCAGGCGGCAAGGTCCCAGGGAAGCCTAAGGAGCAGCGCCCCTTCCCTGAGGCCTCTTCCTGAAGCGGACAGGTAGGAGCCCGACTCCAGGGAGAGGGATGGAACCACAGGAACCTGTGCTCACACCGCCCCTTTACCAGCACAGCTCAGATCCCCAGTGTGGAGCCAGGGGTTGGCCCAGGGAAGGCTGAACTGTTTAATCCACAAATTTCCTCTTCATCCTGGATGTATGGAAACTTTGTTTTACCAATCGTTTTTAAGAAAAAAACTGGGATTCCCAGGGGCATAGTACAATCCCAGAGAGCGAACATGTCTTCCTGGGCATCTCCCTTCAAGGTCAGGCCGCAGAAACTACCCCACGCCTTTATAGGAAAATGGTCACAGTCCCTAACACAAGAAAGAGAATAAAGATAGGATCTTGCTGTGGGGTGATATAGCTGCATCTCACAACACCCACGCTATCTCCCGCCACTCCCCAATGTTGGCCTTAGAGAACACTGGCCCCTTCAGGATCAGACCCAGGGCGGGCACTGGACCTTTGCCTGTGACTGTGGACAGTGCAGGATTGAGTCTGGGTGGGCGGTGCAGCGAGCAGTGCCCTCTCTGCCTCCTCTGGCTCGATGCTGCTTTCCCTTCAGGGTGCAGTTAAAGTGTCATTTGCTCAGGGAACCTCTCCTGGTTCCCCTAGACGGTGGGGGGTGGGGGCACCACAGTGCACCCTATGGCAGCGTTCACAGTGCTGCTAATTGTAAGTCATCATTTATGTAAATATTTGTGTGATTTGTGAACCACTAAACTGTAAAATGCTATGAGGGCAGAGGAACCCCTTTCTTATTCATGGTTGCCTCTCCAATGCTCACCATAGTTAGTGCCAATACAGTGTGCAAGGAATAATTGCTGTGTGATTGCACGAGTGAGCGACTAGAGTGGAAAAATGAAACAGATCAGCCAGGAAGGCTAAGCCTCAGGGTTAAACTTGGCTGTGAGCTTATGGGCACAGTTGTGACCATATGTGGTCAGTATCTGAAGTGAGTGGTCACCGGCACATGTGAGTATCTTATTGAGGCTCTGGCTGGCAGAGCAGATTCAGTCATTCACACAATGACACACACCTCTGATGATGGACCTGGCTGCGGCAGAGTCCAGCGATGCTGACACCTGAATCTCTTACAACACCCCGGAGAGGGGCCTCCTGAGCAGCTGCCCGTGTGACTGTGCCCTGCACTGACAGCCTGGCTCTAAGTGAAAATCACATTCTTTACAAGGGTCCCCATGACCCCTGCGGTGGCACATTCAGAGGACGGCGTACAGGAGGGTCAAGCAGGGGCAAAGATTTGACTTTCTGACCGTGTGGACTGGAGAGTGGGTGGGAGCAGTGTCCTGGTTCTAACTCTGTTTAACATGGGGAGAGACAATCAAAGCTAAAATCCTGGCTGTGTATGAGACTATTGATGAACACCCCTATCTCTTTCATGCTGCTGTCAATGTCCCTACACAAGCAGAGACAGTGGTTCTCCAAGTTCCTGGGAACTTGTGAGCAAAGCAAGTTCTCAGTCCTGCCTGAGACCTGTGGGATCAGAAGCAGTGACTGATTAAGAATGTCCCAGAGGGAATTCTGACAATGTTCAGCGTGAGGACGTGGGTCTGTGGGTGAGGGAGAGTTGCAACTTCCAAGGGAACAGCAGTGGCGTTCTGGCCAGAGGAGGGGATCCGTTCCCACCACGAAAGTCTCGGCATCAGGGCAGAAAGTGAGCTCTTCCTTGATGCCCCAGAGGAGTTGCAGCCCCATTTTATATGCATTTCCTGTTGTGATGTTTTTGACAAGAATCAAGCTTTCTAATTTGTGAGTGTGTGCGTACGTGTCTGAGAACTAAACCAGCACGGGCTGCTCGAGAAACCCAGACTCTCACTGAAATCCCACTGAAGATGGGGAGGGAGGTCGGCAGCTGAGCCTGGCCTGGGACTGCTCTGGGAGCTGAAGGTCTCCGCCAGAGACGATCGCTGCAGCTCGGACACACCTAGACACTCCTAGGACATGCCTGGAATGTACCCTGCCCCTCAGGGCTTGTTTCCTCGTCGGTAAACAGAAAGTGGACAAGTTACGGGCTTTCCAGCAGTGCTCCAGGATTCTGGGGGCTGTCAGTCCTACGTGGGGGAGGCAGAGCAGGGGCTTCCTGCTCCCATTCATATCTTGAGCACGGCAGCAGTTTTCATCAGTTTACACATCAGGTGTCTAAAGACTTGGTTTGAACAAAGATGCCACCCCGTAAAGAGGTGGGGTTATTTTCAGGGGTCCTTCCACCTGTAACATCTATGGCCCCCTTCCCCCAAGAACATTTGGGGCCATATAATACCAGTGAAGTAGGGAAGGCCCAGGTCAAGGCCAGGTGAGACTGCCTGGGAAGAAAGCACAGGTGTCCTCGGGTCCTGGGGTCCCAGCTGACGCCCTGGAGAGCCAAACCTGCCAATAGGGTTGGCTGGATCCCAATGCCTCCCTGTACCAGTCACAGGATACCTATCTGTGTTCACTCAAGGTCAGGTCCATGTAGACACTGGGAAGAGAAGGTGTGCCTTTATCCAACAAATGAGTCCTGGTTCAGCTAAATAATGAGATACAGCCCCACCTACTTCCCCTCTATAGACGGGGACAGTGTCCAGGGCCTCCATTTGATTTTGCATTTTCAGATCCAGCTCAGAGTCACCGTCACAGGAGAGAACAGAGCACCCTTTCATGTGTAAATGACCTTGGACAATGAAGCGCGCTCTGGTCCCTCTCTTTAGCCAGCCCTGCTCGCAGCACCCACTCCATCATCCCCACCCTTCCTTGTTCCTAAGAAGTTCTCATCAGCGACTTTCTCTGGGACTGTGTCCAGCGGACATCGTGCATTCCAGTCACACAGAGTCCGAATATGTCTCTTCATTAAAAACCAAACTCTGGGGAAAAGAAGATAGTCTAACAATAATACCAGTAATAATAAAAAATAAGGAGGTGTTCATTGTCCTCTTTGTGCCCAGCTATTCTAAGGGCTTCACAGGACTGTTTCATTGAATCCGTCATTACACTAACATAGTCACCCCCTGGGACACTCGAGGGGGCGGGTGAGGCACTGCCTAGGGTTACAGGGTGATCGGCACAGCCACGATGGACGAAGGAACATAGACCTCACAGCCACAGGGAGGCGTGCTCCAACCCCTACTCGTCCAGGCAGCTGCTTTGCAGCCTTGGGCAAGTTACTGAACCTCTCTGTTCTCATCTGTAAAGTGATAGAGCTGTGTGAGGACTGACTCTGAATCCCAGTAGGGACTGATACAAGGCTGGCCTGCTACCCACCTCCCTCACCTCCCTGTTTGAGCTGGATGACCACTGGTAAGAAGACAAGCCAGAAAGCACAGGGCAGATTTAACCTGGGCAAACCACAAAACCTGCAGACTTAAGAGGATTTCTGCAGCACTCCCTCATTTCTCTGTTGGTCCATGGCGGCAACTCCAGCATGTGGGACTCAGACACTGTAACTGTCTTTCAGATGAAAAGAGGTAAAGGAAGGCAAAATCAACTTTCTTTCTGGTAAATTTGTGTTCCATACAGGTTTAGACTGGGCATGAATGCAATAAAACCATTCAAGGGGAATTTGACTTAGATATGTAATTCAGAATGCAGCCCAGAGGAATAAAGACACAGTTTTCCTTGCTGCCCAGTTAAACCAGAAATAGCGCTACTAACTATTACAAGTAAATCTTGACTTTTTTTTATCCCAGCTTTTGCCATTTCCCACAGTTATTACAAAGACCAGAGAGGTAATTAAGGGATAGGGAATAATTAGATAATGAGGTAAAAAAATCTGTTATTTTTTTCAGCTAATTGCAAAAATGTAACCTTTCCTGGCCCCCAAATTATTGACACTAGCCGACTGCGTGAATGCCGGGAAGTGCCGGAATGGTAGCCAGCAGACTTTCGTGTTGTGTTCACCAACCAGGTTTTAGAGTCCCAGTCCTTTGATTCTTCCTTTAAACTTCAAAAATATGTTTTTATCAGTGATGCATGCATAGTCAAAACTTTCAAATTGGGCTCATGACAAAAACAGCTGTGCGGTACCCCTAAGTTCCACACCACCCATTACCCTCCCCAGAGGCAATCCCGTTAGAATCTCTTAGTTGCTTCTTCTCATACCTATCTTCTCGTTGCTAAATAACATACTCATACTTTTCTTTCTTGACTTTTAACTTGAGTTTTATCTGACTTCCTACCATGGACAATTATGGAGGATTTAGCTTCCTTCCACACCCACCCCCTCCACCGCCTTATGTAGGCCTTTCCTCCCCTATGATCCCAATACGGCCTACAACCTGAGTAGGTCAATATTTGAGTGGAGAAAATTACATTTTATAACAATGTAACCATCATTCACAGCAGAGCCACGTGGCGTACTACAGCTACTTTTCCTTCACTACCCAGCTCTTTTGTTTTTCCAGACTTAATCGATTTGCTATTTCATTGAACTGGTTTTTACTTACTTATCACTAATTTATTCCTAAACTCTCTGTGAGAATGGTAAATCTCCTCTCCAAATGCAAAAGGCATTAGGCAATCTGCCATTGCCCCCTTTCCTGGAAGACAGCCATCCAGCAGTCTTCCTTGCTCCGACCCTGCACCTGTGCCTTCTGCCACCTTCTCACTCTCGCTCCGGGAAGTCCCTAGCCTCCCTGCTTTTGGAGTCCCAGTTTCCTGAATCCCCTATCTTTGTCTCTCTTAGTTTTTCTCTATTTGGTAGGGCACATCTCCCAGGAGTCTGCTGACATTGTGGGTGGGAGATATAGTTACTGAGCAAATATGTGTCTGAAAATATAGCCGGTCTTGATAGTTTGTTTGGATTAAAATTCTAGGAAGAAAAATCATTTTCCTATAAAATTATGAAGGCAAGTTTCCACTGAGATGAGCCCACACGGGGAGGTAGATAGGTTCCATGTCACACAGCTGGGAGTTCAAGGCCCAGAAGAGGCATTCAGTGTGCTGGGACACAGCCTAACCTATGAAGCAGAGATGACAAGGGCTCAGCTACCAAGAAGTGTCACTGCAGAAACTGGATTCAAACTCTAGCTGGGGGTTGCAGGTATGGAAGCGACACCAGAGAAATGCGATGAAAGGAATGTGTCAGTCAGGAAGCTGGTTGCACCAGGGCCGAGTGGGCAGATGGGGGATAAGGAGAACTACGAATTACAAGTTGGGGTGGGTATCAATCTGCCCATGCATGTCAAGGGGTGTCTGCCCCTGTCCTGTAGGGCAAAGCTGGGCACTGTAGGCCGGGTGTAATCTGAAGGGCCAGAAGGCTGATCTGTGCAACTGTGGGTCCTTGCTGGTTCCCTTAAGGGGCAGTCTGCAGATAACCAGGTGCTAGTTAGGGGTGTGGGGCCGGGTTTCATTGGGAACAGGTGAACCAAATTGTGTGGCCACCAGATTTTCTCATTAATTCAGATATGTTACGGCCCCTCTGAGGGTGGTGACTTCCTGCTTCTTTGTGCCCCCTGCAGGCAGACATTGGAGCAGAGTATTCTGGGATGTGCAGAGCATGCCGGGGCCATGGGATGATAGACCTGGAGAATAAGCTAGGCTGGAGACCAGGATGGAATGTGGATTGACAGGTTGTCCCACCAAAGCAATGGGACACTTAAAAAAAATACTCAGTAAGCTAATGTGCAAAGATTTGCCAAAGCACAGTTGTCACAGTCACAAATGGTAAGAAGGACTTCAGGCCCATTTCTTGACATTTCACACTTCTCTGAAGTCCTGCTTTAATTGAATGAGTGTCTTTCCATTTAAAACTTGAAGGTTTAATGACCCAAAGAATAGGAATTGATGAGGAAAGACGTGCCACCCCTAATTTTAAAATATATTTGTCATCACAATCATTAATCTTTCTAAAATTTTCTCCCTCAGGAAGGAAAAGCAGAATTAAAAACAAAATAGCAGTTCTTCATCCTGGCCTTCCAACACTCAGGCACTCACTCATGCGTTAATTGGCTTGACGACAGCCGTGTGCCTGGCGGGGATGAGCATTGGGGGACACACAGGCCCTGTCCTTGATGGGTCCCTCGCTCAGGATGGGTCTGCAGGAAGCCACAGTGCACACTGCTGGAGGCACCGAAGTGGGGAGTGTCAGCACAGAGCAGGTGTCAGGGACAAAGTCTGGCTGGACAAGAGACAATCCCCTGCTCTTTGGCTGACCTTCTCTCAGCACAGCAACCCCTGTCTGTTCTCTGGGGTCCTGCGAGACCCCACCTTCTGGTGTCTGAGGGTTACACTAGAGACTGTGTCAGATGCTCATCTGAGGATTGGCCTTGGCCTTCCCACCAGCTCTCCAGCTCCCAGCCTCTCTGGAATCAGCTCAGTCCCCATTTCCTCTGCCCAATTCAGAACCAGTGGGATGGCTGAGCTAATGCACCCACACCTCCACACCACCTTTCAGCATGTCCTGTATTCAAGGACAAAAGCAGCAATAGAATAGACATCAGTAGAAGGAATGCTTCTCATCAGTGAGGAACTGAAGAGCAGGCCTTCTGCTCTCTCACTGGTATCTACAGAGAGCCCACTGTGCACCAGTCGCTACAGCGGTGTTGGGTACACCTATAATGGAGAATTAAAAGCCTCCGCTATGGTTCACAGTCCAGGGGAAAGACAGATATCAGAAAAACAAACATGCAGAGGAAGAGATTCCACAAAGTATCCTAAGTGCTATGAAAAGTATTAGGCTTTGGGACTAGACCCAACTTTGCCACTTACCCACTGAGCATCTCCAGGCAATTTAACTTTTTGGCACTTCCGTTTTGTTATCTGAAAAGTGAAAATGAGAATGCCAAGTTCACTTAGTATCATGAGGATTAAAAGAAAGAATATAGTTAAAACAATGATTACACAGAGCCCAAACATGGTAAACATTCAAAAACAGTATAAATGTTATTACTAATAGCTATCATTAATAATCAAGTATGTATCTGCTTACTCTGTGTCTCTTAATTCAAAAAGGGATTATAAAGCTAAATGAACATTCTGAGATATAACTGACTGTCTCCAAGAAGATTCCTGCAAACATCCACAATGTCACTGTACCAATTAACACAAGTGCATGCGGACAGATGCCTTGGTGTAGAAGCTGTGATTCAGGATTCTGAAAGATGGGTGTGGATGTCTGTCCCAGTTGCAGCTGGCTACTTCTACACCAGCAGTCCTGGGGCTGTGGCTCTGTTGGGGTTTAGGAACAAATTTGGGACTTTCTTGCTGGCCCTCTGGGCTGAGCAGGAGCCTGGGATCAGCATCGAGGACTCTGACAACATTCAGAGGCTTGAGGTTATGGAGAGAGGCCCCTGGATGTAGCCCCCCAGAGCCTGGTGGGTGGGTGGGCTGTCTTGGCCCAAGGAGCTAAGGAGGAAGTCAAAGCTGGTGTTCACTCCTGAGAGAGCGTGAGGAGAACAGGGCCCTGTCCAGGGCCAGAGTTGATGCGTGAGCTGTCCCTTCAGCAAGGTGCCCATGGCTCTGCTGAGCAGCAAAGCAAACAACTCTCCTGGGGCGGGGTGGGTTCCTCCACCAGAGCACAGGCGGGAGCACTTGGAATGGTGTCTGAGCAAACAGCTGTCAGAGACTTAAGTCTAACACAGTAATTATTTCTTATAACAAATACCCAATTTCCTGTGGAAAAAATTGGAGTAGAGAATGGTCACTGTTGAGAACCAAATGCATGCCCTAGTGGGTGGAGAAGAAAAGATATTTCAAAGCTCATGAGAAGGAAACATCAAGAAAAGAAACTAGAGGGTAGTTCCAAGGGAACTTCCAGCTGAAAAATAAAAGTCCCAGATGGAAAATGAAAAAAAAAAAAAACAAAAAAAACCAGATGGGAGAGGGACAGTTTATAAACAAATAGTAGAAAAGCTAACGAGAGACTAGAATCTGCAGATTTAGGAAGCTTTGCTAAGTAAAGACACATGGCCAGGAATAGTTAGGGAATATCCCCTACATGACAAGAATAAAGAAAAATGTACAAGCCTGCAGAAGTAAAGAACAAATAAATTACAGAAGAAGAAGAATCAGACAGGCATCGATTTCTCATCAGGAACACTAAAAGCCAAGGGTGATAGAATAGAATTGGGGACTCTGCAAGGGAGTGCAAATGCAGGAATCCTGCAGCACCTGGGGTGTCCAGGTGAAGGAGGAATAGCTGTGAGTTTCAGGTCGCCCCCCTGGGGAAATACCTAAGGAAGCGTGGTGAGTAGTGAATCCTGAGATAAGCAAGCAAACAGACAAACACACAGCGATACATATAAATGGTGATGATAACTTACATAGAAATGAGAAATACAGGTACTAAATAAATATTTTTTAATTGAAGAGATGTACCACAGGCAAAGCCTTATAATAGTCTGTAAGTAAAAGTATTAAATGTTAGCGTGGCGGGGGCCGGGGAGTAAAGCCGTGCCATCTGAGGGGCCGAGTTCTGAAGCAGAAAACAGGCGTGATGTTCTCTGGCTGAGGTGATCGAGGTGTGGGAGGCTCGAGGGAGGGCAGTGGGCGTGTCAGTGGGAGCAATGCCTGAGGTCTTGTTCTCCTAGGACGTAAAGCAGCTCACGACTGATTATATATACCAGAAGGGAAGACATTGCTAACAATGGTACAAAGGAGCTGCCCATGTTAGGAGGCACAGAAGGGAACGACAATGCCTGGTCAAACCAGCGAAGAGAGAAATGGAAAGACAAATAACAAAATAAATGAACAATAAACTTTAAAATGGAAGAAATAAAACCCAGTAATTAGCCATTCCACTAAAAACAATGGACAGACTTATTCCATGAAAAGACAAAGTCTCTCAGATTGGATTAGCGAAGAATTAATCGGGTATATCCTGGGCACAAGAAACATACCTAAAATAGTATAATAAAGAAAGGCTGAAAATAAAGGAATGCTTAGAAGTACCAGTTAAATGGAAGACAAAAAGAAGAAAGAAAGGAAAAAAAAAAAGAAAGGAGACTAGAATGGCAGCCCCTGTATCAGGAAAGGAGAAACATAAGGTGGAATGTAATATATTATAAAAGGCATCATTCACCAAAAAAGATGTAAAAACATGTAAGCGACCCTTGTGCTCACACCCAAAGTGCACAGGATGGAGGGTGGGCAGGCCCAGTCACAGGGACTTAGGCCTACTCTGTGCATGGCACAGAAGAGAAAGTGCCAATGAATTATTTTCTGGCTAGAATGAATAAATACTTTCAGATAAAGATTCAGGTACCTTTCTACCCAAAGATGAGCGGATCGGAGGGTAGCATTGATCTTCGACGGGGGAGAGAGGAGTTTATGACTTGTTTTATCGTTAGGAAATTTCCTTCGGAATCACTGAAGTGGCCTCATTTATGTTCATATACTGTCAAAGCAGTCGGCCAATTCATTCCAGCCAGTGAAAAAGTTAGTAAAACCAGGATTTCTCTGTGTGTGTGGCACAGTTGCTTACTGGTTGGTCGATTCAGTGTTCACTTTTCCACAGTATTCTGGCTAAGGTGCGTGGGACCTATTGGGTCTGCCTCCACACCCAGTGCCTGTCACCCCCTCCTGTGGCAGCCCATCATGCAGGTTAAACGGGTGAGCGTGAAGCCAGGCTGCCTGGAACACAAATGTCCAGGAGCCGTGGGAACTGGGGCAAGTCGCTCCACTTCCTAATCTGTGAAATGGGAATAACAGGAGGATACACTGTACTTCATAAGATGCTTGAGAGTTAGTGAATGGATAACTGAAGAGCTAGCATGGTCCTGGCAGGTAATGATAAATACTAACTGTTATCAAGAAGCACATGGACAGGTGAGCTGTAATGAAGGAGGTAGTTGCTGTGTGGCCGGGGGCTTGTGTGTGCCATGTTTTCCCAGCTGTAGTTCAGCCTTTAGAAACGAACAATTAGCAAGTGGAATTATCTTGTTGACTCACGCCCTCAGGTCAGAATGGCATGTATATGTACAGAAGCTCAGCCAGTCTTCATTCTAGATGGCTCCATGGTCCACAAGAAAAGAACAAAGAGTTGTATTTTACAGATGAGTTTTTCTAAGAGGCACATAAGCCTTCTAATCCACCTGCTTTTTGAATTAAGAATCGGCAGCATCAAACCACATGTGAGAAACAAAAAATATTAAAAATGTGCATCCCTCCTCCATGATGTCGTCAACAAAAGGCCTAGGAGTACCAACAAAAAGAGATGAGGATGGGGTGGGTGCCAGTGAAAAGGAAAGTAAGACAGAGACGTGGAGTAGGGGGCAGATGCTGAACTCTCAGGGATGCCCCCTCTCAGGGGTCTTGGGGTCAACTCCCCAGGGAGGCGGCTGAGACTTATACTTCCCCCAAGGGTAGGAGGGGCTTCTGTCATCAGACCTACCTGAGTTTGCTATTGGCTCTAGAAACCTGAGTGGTCCTAGCAGGGGTTTTAAAGGTTGTGAGCTTCTGCTTCCTCTAGGAAACTAAGAATAACAGTAACGATTTCCCAGGCTTGGGTGAAGATCAGCTGTGCTAACAGAGATGAGATTCTTAGCACGGGAGTTACTCAACAGATGATGATGGTGATGATGATGATGATGACAACAACATCGGTGACGATGGTGATGGCCATGACCATTATTCATGAAGAGCAGATGAATGCACTCCAGTTGCTTAGATGGATGGGCACAGTTTCTTACTGGTTGTTTGATTCAGGGTTCACTTTTTCACCAATATTCTGGCTAAGATGTGCCAGAGCTCTTAGGTCTGACTCCATGTCCATTGCCTGTGACCCTCTCCCAAGGCTCTTTGTACCAGACGATGGTTTTTTTCTTTTGAGGGGGAGTGGGGTAGAGATGAGTGAGAAAGGCTGAGAAGGGGAAGAGAAGTCCCGGGTGTGGGGGCGCAGAGCCTGGCCGACTGCTCCCTGGTGGCAGTGGGCCCCATCCTACCCTCACACAGTGTTTGCAGACACTGTCCCAGCAGAGGGCCTTGGGGCCGAAGGCCCCTGCTTCCCCCTCCACCTGAGAAACAGTGCCATAGTGCCCAGGGCTACCTCCTTGTCCCGTGGTCAAACAATATTTCCCTCCGTGGAGGAAAGGGCCCAGATTGCTTGCCAAAAAAAACAAAAAAACAAAACTGGTTTCTATGAAGAAATGACCATTTGTTTAAAGGTAAGGGATGGAGGACCAAGGCTCTTTTATTATACTGAAAACTATTTAATGCCACATGGACGTAAAGATATAAAAAGCCAATCTCTGCACAGTTCCTGGGAGCCCCCTTTTAAAAACTGACTTGTCTGGAGGCCCCTACCAGTCTCTACCGCACGCTGAGTGCAAGTGCATTCACTCTGCACTTTCTGAGGAGCACACTTCACAGAGAATGAGGTGCAATATTTATAAGTTTCACAGCAGTGAGCCTGGTGGGGCGGCTGACTTGCCTTCATCTTTCCTGACCTCTGTTTTCTTCCTTCTTTCTATACTTATCTTTAAAACGAACCAAAGCCATGACCAGAAATCCTGCTCCCCAAGCAAAGCAAACAAAAATAAAATGAAAAGTAATCCTTCTAAATAAGTAGAACCAAGATAGGAGAGAGCCCTGCCTTTTGTTTGGTTTCTTTGCCATAAAACACAGGAGGGCCCAGTGCTAATGAGCATCATACACGACAGCGTGGCAGTCCTCGGAAAAGAGGCTCCTTTCAGAAACAGCTAGCCTGGCCACTGTATCTGAACTGCCTCCACCATGCTCCAGGAGACGTTCGAGCTTCAGGTTGGACTGGTGGCATTTTCGAGGCAGACTGCAGGGAAAAAACCAGGCACACAGAGAGAAAAAAAGCCCCTGCCGGGCTGGCCAGAGGAAAGCTCAGCAGGTGTGGGAGCGGGGTGTGCAGTGGGCAGTGGGCAGTTGGAAACTGAAAAATGCCAACAGCTCAAAATTCATCATTTGGCCTTAAGACTATTTTTTGCAACCTGTTTACCATCCTTTGGACATGATATGTCTAGGTCATGAAATGATTATAAACACCACTTTTTTTTCCACCCAGAACCTACCTCCCCTCTTTCCAACTGTCACCAAACTAGGGCCCAGTTTCTCTTTAACTCAGCATTCACCCCTTCATCAAACTCATGAATGAGGTTTAGCTCCTTCAACCCCACAAGACATTTAATCTGCTCATACCTGGCACCTGTGCTGCAGTACTTAAAGTTGCGTGTCTCTGTGTGGGATAAAAGTGCCCACACATACTCTCTGTATACATATACAATGTAAATGCCCCCAGCACATCATGTTTGCAATACTAAGATCGTCCAATGATCCTAATGAAGGGGGACAATCAACTTTGACTCTAGAGAAGAATGTGATTTTATTTAATGACCGCTATGAATAGAAATATTTATAGAATAGATATATGTCTGCTCAAATATGTGAGTGAACGATTTGAGAAAAATCAGTCACACTTCTCTGAACAGAACTTTGTGAGTATCTCCACTGGTAGGTGCAGACTGTGAGTGATGCTGGGCTTTCTTCCCTCTTTCGGAAGTGCCCAAGGCCAAATCGGAAGGCTGAACAAAAGGCAGGATATCTCACAGTAAGATCAGCTAAATGTCCACTAGCTGAAAAAGGTTATTTGAGTACTGTGATCTCTCATCTGTCACGGGAGTTACATTCCAGAGATCCCTGTGATTGGCGAAAATCCACAAAGTAGCAGTGTTATATTTATTTTATTATTTACATATATTTTAAGGCTTTATAAACCCTTCCCACACTCCTATAAACCTTTTCCGCTCTCTTATTAACCTTTCCCACACTCTTATAAACACTTCATATGCTCTTAAACCTATGTAATTTTAACAACATATAAAATTCTATATGGGTACTCACCAGTGAAGTATTCTACAACTTGAATGATGAAGATCATGAATTATTATTTTTTTAAAGATTTTATTTATTTATTTTAGAGAAAGGGGAAGGGAGGGAGACAGGGAGAGAGAGAAACAGCAATGTATGGTTGCCTCTCACATGGCCCTCACTGGGGACCTGGCCCTCAACCCAGGCATGTGCCCTGACTGGGAATCGAACCGGGACCCTCTGGTTCCCAGCCCGCGCTCAGTCCACTGAGCTACACCAGCCAGGGAAAGATCATGAATTATTTAGCTGTGCAGTACTGATGGTGATGAAGGTGATGATGATGAGATGAATGCACTGCACAGCCAAGAAGAGCATCACAGCTCTTCTGAAGGCACCACTTCGTCAGGCGCTGCATCAGGTGGTGCAGTATCTTTGCCCTGGGCCGTAACTCCTATTTCCACTAAAGGTAGAGGCATAACTGATCTCTTCGTCCGAGTGAAGAACATAGTTATGGGGAGTTGCTGGTACTGCTTTTTCTTCTGAGTGAGAAGGTTTTTATAAACTGACATGCCACTCTCGATTGTATTTGCAAAGTGCAATGAACGAAGCATCTGGGGGTCCCATTCTTCAGCCACTCGCTGAAGTTCTTCGGCCATTCTGATCATGGATGCAAGACGATCAAGTGTTAGGCCAACCTCCTCCTCTTCTCCAACCTGTAGTTCATCTTATTCCTCATCCTCTTCTTCACTTGCTGACTTCGTCATCTCCATCAATGGTTGTGAATGGACATCCGCAGAGGCAGCTTCTCCATGCAGAGAAACGCTCTTGAGTCCAAAGCGTCTCTGAAATTTGTCAAACCAGCCCTTGCTGGCACTGAATGGGGTTGGTCTGGTGGGAGAAGCACTCGACGGTCCTGCTTCTGCGTCATCATCCTCGTCTTCATCCTTGTCACCGTTGTGAACATCTGTGCTTTCTGCAAAACTATCATAAAGTTTCTTGGCCTTCGTCTGGATGGTGTTGGTATCCAGCGAGATACTCTTCTTCCTTCAGTCATTTATCCACAGGGCCAATGCAGACTCCATCCCCACAATGGCCTTATTGCGGGAAGTGACCACCCTCTTTGCAGTCTTGTTAAAAGTCATTGTTGCTGTAGACCTAATATTCTTCTTGTCTTTCTTTATGTAGTGAACAGTAGATTCGTTGATCCCATAATGGCGGCCTACAGCCACGTAGTTTTTGCCTTTCTTTAACATGTTGAGAAATTCCACCTTCTGTTTGATGGTTAGCATATTCCTCTGGTGCTTGGGTTCACTGCCAGAAGACTTAGAAGGTACAGAACATTTGGGTGGCATTGTAGGGCTTGAAATAAATTCAAAATTTTATGAAAATTTCACAAAAACACACCACCACAGAGCAACACTATGCCCAGCGATCAGACGTCGATGTGAAGTGGACAAGGAGAGATGCTGATCATATATGGGCACAGTGCTGGAGAGCAAACAGACCGATGCTATAGTCACTGAGCCAATCAGTGCCCAGGATACAGAATCCAGTTCTGTGGTTGGTCGCCTTCCATTCCATCAGCCAATAGTGTGCCGTGTACAGTCTCACGTTGGCAAACTTGTGCAAGCAGTAGTGGTGTACTGCATTTCCATTGTGTACAGTATGGTAGTCATCTGCTGATGAAATACATGCTGTATTTTATTTCAACTTAATATTCTTTTAATATGTTTGAATTAACATTTTTTATATATTTTTCTAGTTTTAAAGTTTTTAGGTAAAAATCATTAAAATCATAAATATTATATAAATACCTATATACCACAAAATCCTGTGATATAGCGAAAACTCCGTGATACAGAATTAGCTATATATTTTTTTAAAAACCCGCGATACAGTGAAGCCACAATAAGTGAACCGCGATATAGCGAGGGACGACTGTAACTCAAATTTTGGCTTCACTCCTGGAACTGGCCTCTTGGCTTTCTTCTTCCAGTGTGCTTGCTGGCAGGAGGTAAGCTGGAACTAAGGGGGATCCATGAGTTTACTATCCCTATTAAACCCGGCATAAAAGTGTTGGTTAGCATTAGCATGAAGGCTGATAAGAACTAGAATTTGGGTTAGGTGGACCTCTCTGTGCCCTCTGCCTGCAGGCCTACTCCCAATTATGGCTCTACTCCGGATCTCAGGGACTACATTTCCCAGGTTCCCTTGAGCTCTGGCTTCCCTGTGGGTTGGCCAATGGGAAGCATAGGGGATTGGCCAATGGTAGGACAAGAAGAGAGGCAGGAGGGGGTGCATTTCTTCTTGTACCCCACCCAGCCTGAATTCCCACCTGGGGAGGGGGCACCTTAGCAGTGGCTATACCCCAGGATTGGGCATTCTGTTTCCATTGTGAATCCAGATTATGGGTTTAGGTAACAAAACCTGCCCTCTGTTAAGCATTGAGTTGTGTCTTCTAAACAGACATGTGGAAGTCCTAATCTCCCCTGCTTCCCCACTTCAGAATGTGACCTTATTTGAAAATAGGTCACTTGTGCAGATGTAGTTAGTTAAGACAAGGTCATCAGAGTGGGCCCTAATCCGATGACTGGTATCCTCGTGAGAAGAGGAGCGGAGATGCAGCAACATACAGAGAAAGAGAGATGACGTATGACAACCGAGGCAGAGATTAGGGTGATACACCCACAAAACAAGGGATACCAAGGATTGCCACAAACACCAGAAGGAGAGAGGGAGGCCTGAAACAAATTCTCCCTCACAGTCTCAGGAGTAACCAGCCCTGCATACACCTCACTCTCAAACTGCTGGCCTCCAGAACTGTGAGACTACGTATTTCTGTTGCTTAAGCCACATGGTCGGTGGTACTTTGTTTTGGTGGCCCCAGGAAGCTACTAGAGTGGTTATTCTGGCTCAGAAGCAGTTTTGATCCATGTTAATTCCTCTGTCTACACTCAGTGTACTAGGTAAGAACACAGGCCCATGAGTTACATACAATGTGTGAACCTGAGTAGATTCCTAACCTACTCGTCATCTTGTTTTTTCTGCTTTTTAAAAAAATCTTACTTCACTTTTTAGGGTTGCATGAAGCCTGAGTGCATTTGTCAGTGTGAAGTGCTTGTCACAGGGCACCACAGAAACAGTGGGTCTCCATGGTGGCCCCAGACAGCAGTCTGGGCATCACCTGGGAGCCTGCAAGATCTGTAGACCCTCTGAATCAGAAACCCCAGGTGGGCACAGTAAGCTGTGTCCTAACACGGCCTCTGGACAGCTCTGAGGTGGCCAAAGTTTGTGAGACTGGCTAGAATAAATTCTTGATGAGTACAGGGGACTCCAATAAGTGCTAGTTGGACATCAGTGTTTCACTGCCCCTAAGAAGTCAGTCTTGATTCTTAGGGGATCCACCTCTGCCCTGCTGGGGACCAGGGAGGGTGGGGCCTGGGTGCAAAGGCCCCGCCTCCTCCAGATCCCTTTCCTAGGTGGGTCATAAGGTCCCCCCGAGCTTCACTAGAGGGTGGCCTAAGACCCAGCAGCACAGACCTCTGTGCATCATTCGGGTCTCAGAATTCCAACCTGTGTAATTTGCAAAAGGACAAAGGCAAAGGTTGTCAAGTAGGAGTTTAGCCTTCATGTGGACTGACCAGACATGACATTTAGAGGAGCCTGGAGGTGTCTGGATGCCAGAACTTCAAAACCCAGAATCAGCTTGAGATGTAGCTCTCAGGCACTTCCGGAGCACAGAGATTTTCAAATATCACCCACCCAGGATCACAGTGATGTGTTCATATAGACCTTCATGTTTCAGATGAAAGTGTTTGATACACCGTACTAACCACACAACAATCAAAGCAGGAAGCACTCCTTCTGAATTAGCCATTTTGGTGTATTATCCTAATAGAGTATTATTTTTAAACTACCACAATATTTTAATTACACGCTCAGCATGAATCATTACGTACCTTAGTGAAAAAGCACTTCTGACTATAATCGCACACTGCAGTCCCATGATATAGCTGATGAATGTAAATCCTGAAAGGATTCACAGACAGACTGCTTATCCACAGCTGCTGCCCCCATACTGCCTCGTGAGGTGTGGCCGGCGTTTTCTCCTAGCCTGCTTCCTATGCCTCCCACCCTGCTCCTCCCTCTTTTGTTCCCATTCAGCAATCTTTATTAGCACCCAACATATACCAGTGATTCCTCCCAACCCCAGGGACACCAAAAAACTCCCTGTCCTCATGAGAACTGCACTCTAGCACAGGAAGTGCATTCCTACCTATAAAGAAGTGCCCTGCGAAACTTGCTGAATGGTGAAAAGGTGCTGTATAGAAAACTAAAGCAGAGTAGGGTGGGGGCCCAGGGATCATGAGGGCCTGGGGGGAAGACCTACAATTTTAAGACAGGCTGCTGGGAGGGGGGCTGACTGAGTGGGGCGCTGGAGCAGGCATCTGGGTGCAGCGTGGCTCCAAGGCTCGCTCTTCTGTGGGAGTGATACAAAGCAGGGCAGGGACACCCAACAATATCCCAACCTTGCACCAGGTTCGTTATGCTCGCCACCAATGGAAAGATGTCTCTCAATGCCAGAGACTGGTGAAAAGGAAAGGAACTGTTTATTTACAAGTTATACAGGCTTGGAGTAATGACTTAAGGTCTCCTTTAAAATACTAGAGTTCTCTAGAATACCCACAAACACACACAATCCTTTCTTCTCCCCTCTGCCCAGTCCAGGGTACTGTATCTCAGGAAAAGAAGTAGAAGTCCATGATTCAGGCAGCCCCTCGGTTCCAACACAATCCGCTGTGTTGCCACCACGACCTCCAGTTAACCCAAAACCATGTGGCACCTTCTCCTGGCCCACCAGCAGGAGTCCTTTCACCCCTTTTCTTGCAGGCAAAGTTTCTCCTGCTTCCTAGGCCGCGTGGCAAAAGGAGCCACCCAAAGCCACGTGGCCCTCTCTCTCTGTCTCTCAGGCCAAGGGGTCCCCACTCCTCCAAAGCCTCGTGGTCCAGACCCCTTCCCAGGCCTTGGGGTCATTCCTGCCACAGCCACATGGTCCTGACTTTCCTTCCCGCAGCATCTCTCCTGCATTCTTCTTAACCGCTATGAGAGAGCTCAGCATCGCTGCTACATCTTGCTTCCCAGCTTCCTAAGCTGCATGGCAAGGGGAGCCCCAAAGCTGCGAGGTTCTCCCCTCTCGCCAAAAGCAGTGTGTTCCTCCCTTCGCAGTTACATCTCGTGTGCCAGTCACTTCCATCCCCCCCTGGCTCAAAGCGTGGCCACAGCTATTTAACATATCTATGAAACCAGTTAAAGGTTATAGATATGCTAAATGACCATGCCAGAGGTTAGCTGCAAAGCTGCTGCTATACAAAAGAGCTCTGAATGGCCCTGCTCCAGGAGTCCCATCCCCCCCAGTTCAGACCTGTGGGGGTGAGGATATCCTATATATATTTTTCTCATATTTCATGGACATCTTGAGTTCTGGACCCCATTACAAATCCCTACTTGGGCCCACTTCTTGGCTGCACCCTGTTACAGGAGGAGCGTGGAGGACCTGCTTCCTCCGGGACATTTCACCCACGCATACCATCCGGTCTCTCCAAAACTACTCCGTCAAAAGGCACTTGAGTGGATTTTCAAACACAAGGGATGGGAACAGGATGGTTCTTTCCTGTACCATGACTCATTTTCCCTTTCCATTTACGGGTGAATATTAAGGCGCTTAAGGGACAGAGAAAATAGAGGCTGCCATGTCTGTGCACAAGACAGTCAATGACAGTTCAAACAGCCAGGATGTAACGCCTTGGCCTTCGGCGGTCATTCCAGAGAAATTGTGTGCCATTTCCTGTGGTAGATTCCAGCTGACGCTCAAGCCACACTCTCATGTGCTTTTACATAGTCACGCCAGGTCCATGGGGAGATTCGGGGGCTGCAAGGCAGTGCTTTCTCGGCTATGGCTTGTTCCTCAGAGGAGGGCTCCCTCCCAGTGAGGATGTGCCTGTCTGTCCCCAGCACTGGGTTTCCTTCCTCCTGGTGGGTTTCAACCCCAGACAAGCCCCGGGGACACAGACGGAGGTTGCCCAGCAGCCCCTGTCTTCCCCTGTGCTCTACAAACAACCACGGGTTTAACTAGCAGTTCCTCGAGGCTAATCAGGAAGCAGGCATGTATTAATTCTGTGTCCTGACCCATAACAGCCTCTCCAGGTGCCTGTTCTCAGGGGGAGCCTGGGAAACCTATCTCAATAATAGCCAGGTGAATATTAATTATGAAAAGGCACATTCGCAAAGATTGGTGCCGCTTCCCTGTGGCACCTCCTACAGGCTGTAGCCTATAGCTGGATGGTACGAGTGTCTACCTGGCTTTTCTTTTACCTTTCTATTCTTTGTGGCTCGTTCAGAGCAGGGATGCAGGTGGACAGGTCATGGCCGCCCCTTTGAGACACGGTGGAGTAAAGTGGTGCCGGACAGGGGGAGCAGGGACTCTCCTGGGCTTCTTCACAAGGGGATCCCGCCTGGATCACTCTGAATTGACCTGCCAAAGCCAGTTCCAGAGCCACAGGGAGGAATGGAGAACAGTGGCAATGCTTCACGACTGAAGGAAACCCTGGACAGCTGTCTGTCTGAGGTGGCAGTGTCACGAGGGCATGGGCTGCCCAAGAGGGTCTCTTCTGCTCCTCCTTGGTGCACCCTGGAGTCAAAGGAGCTAAAGTCCCCATCTCGATCTGCTGGGTGAGAACTTGGGCAAATTACTTAGCTTTTGAGCCACCCACCACCCAGCAGCCTCACCAACCACTTCTGAAAATGGTTTTCAGTGGTGGGAATGCCTTTCCTTATCTCTTCTTTCCTTTGCCTGCCTCTGTTTCTACCCGCTTTTAATTCACATTCTCTTCAACGAGGAACAATTTTGAATGGGCCCTCTTCTCTCCATAGCCCACAGTTCCACTGTAAGAGCCCAGTTCCACATTTTTCTATCATCTCTGTGGGGACAGCTTCTCTGTTGGACTTTAGATTTCTACCATTAGATTTTCTTCTTTTTCCTCAGCCTGGCTGAGGCCTTACAACCCACACATGCTCACTTGCACACTCCAGCTGCTGGAAACCCATCTGTAAGTTAACCTCAACCTTTGCTCATGCTCCCTTCTCCTCCTTCAATCAGTCCAGCCATTGGACCATCCTTCACAGCTCAGTTCACTGGCACACAGGTGGGAACGAGCCTCTTCCAGATGCCCTGCTAGGCCCTGCGCAGGAGTGCTCAGGTGGACCTGGTGGAAATGGGCTTTGTCCTGGAGAACAAGTCCCTCCTCCTTGAGACATGACCTCTTCTTGCCCCGGCCTCCTTCCCAGCTCTGAAGTCCCCCAGGGCCAACGAAGCTTTGCCAGAAAACGCTGTTCCAGAGCCATAGAGGCATTGAATGGAAGGAGTGGCTGACTGGGCACCCACAATGCGACAGGTACACCAGGTGTTTAGCTCTGACCTCATTTAACCCACAAAACAGTCCGGGAGGCAGCTGGGGCTTGGATGAGACATGGCCCAGACAGACAGTGAGGCAGCCCTGACTGAACACCTGTCTGTCCAACTATTTCATAAACTCTCTCACTCTGCAGATGTCTGTTTGTGGAAGTGATTGGAGAGTACCAGACGTTCTTTTATTTTATTATTACTCTAGTTGCAATGCTCCCAACATACAATATGTAGTGGGAATATAATCTCACCCTCAAAACTCAGCCATTTATTCAGCACATTCTTCAGACAGAAAGTAGTGGACTTGCTTTGGCCTTATTTGGACCATTCAGGTTTACGAAGTGTTTCCACTCACTGAAGCTAGTTGGAACCTCCCACAGCCCTGAGGGGGATGCAGGGCAGACCTGATTAAGCTTTTCTACAGAACAATCAGGCTTGGAGAAGTGGAACATCATGCCCGGTTGGCTAGAAGAATACAGCAACAGTCTCCCAAATTTAGTTAAGAAAATAGAATACAGTCATCCCTTGGTATCTGCAAGGGATTGGGTCCATAACCCCCTGCAGAAACCCAAATCTAAGGATGCTTAAATCTCTTATATAAAATGACATAGTGTTTGCATACAACCCAAGCACATCCTCTTGTGCACCTTAAATCAGGCGTGTCAAACTCATTTCAACCGTGGGGGCCACATCAGCCTCGCGGTTGCCTTCAAAGGGCCGAACGTAATTTTAGGACTGTATAAATGTAACTACCCTTAACAGTTAAGCGAGAGCTCGGCACTGCCGCTGGGTAGAAACAGGTGCTGGGTCAGATAAAACAAGGTGGAGGGCCTTGTGTTTGCTACCTGTGGCTTATATCATCTGTAGATTACTTATAATACCTAATACAACATAAATGCTATGCAAATAGTTGCTACTATTGTTTAGGGAATAATGGCAGGAAAAAATCTGTACATGTTCAGGGCAGACACAAACATCTTATGCCTAGCTACATAGTACACATTAACAACAACATAACATTTTTTCCAAATATTTTCAGTTTGCAATTGGCTGGATTTCCAGATGCAGAAACCAGGGATGCAGAGGTCCAGCTGTAATGCCATTGCAGTGGGCCTCGGACTCTGTCGAATGGCCCTGCTATAACAGAAAAGAGGTGGACCTAATACTTCCTCAATGTCTCTCAGTCTTAAAATTCTATCAATCCCGTGGGTTCTGACACATTGAGGAGAACCCAGAATCATGACCAGCCAGCTCACAAGAGATAAGTACTCATACATTTAGTCCCCATGCCCTTTATTCCTCCAGATAAGCAATAACAATATTATGGAGTATCTCTGTTTCCGGGGTGGGGGCAGAGAGATAGAGAGAGAATGAATGAATGAATGGTGGTTTATTAAGGTCTACTTCACCAGGCAGTCTATAGCTTTAAAAGCAAGTGTGATCAAAAGTGTGACAGAAGTTGTGCCAGCCACAGAAATAACCATGCTTTTAGGCCGCGATGCTAAGTTTGTGCAGTCTGGGAGGATAATTTGCATTCTAAGTGATGATTGCAGGGTACACACACCCTGACCTTTCGCTTCTCGCCTCCTCCCCTTCTCCGTGGGACTTTCTGTAATGGGGGGTACCAGAGTGTGCGGGGGTGACATTAGCACAGTGTCCGCTAAATAGAAATGATGTGTCATACCTTATTAATTAGAACAGAGCCGTGGTGAGATTTCCTGAGACACTCTGATGTCAGCAATTCCGAGAAATAGAAATATCTGGTTTTGTTTCTCTCCAGCCCCTTTTTTCCTTTTCTTCCCTATTTAGTTTTCTATATTCAGGAGGACCACTTCTGGGAACTGCTAAGCTCTGACATGGTTGAGCTGGGCTTCTTTGGTCTTTCCGTTGTCTACAGTGCCCCTCTCGCACCCCAGCTGGCTCCACATGGCGTGGAGGGAGCTAACTCACTTCCCTACCTTAGATTGTTGACCACGCTCACTACAGCCTCTACCAGGAACACTTAAAAAGTCAGTCTGCAAGTGAAAGAAGGATTTGGAGACCCAGATACCTGGGCCTCTGAAATGCCACCATATTGGGTGGGTCTAATGTGTAAGGGTCAGCCTGCCCCTCTGCCACCGTGCCCTGGAAACCCCCCTCTAAGCTAAGAATTCTCATGCCACCCTGCTCTTTCAAGCTTGGAACCTTGCATTCTTTTGCTTTAAATGGATGGACAGTGTTTTGAGGCTGTGGACCCTGCAGCAAAAATACTGAAGCTCAAATCCTGACTCCACACTCCTTAGCTGTGTGGCCTTTGTGTTATTTCCCCTTTTCACGCCGTTTCCTCGTTGGTGCAGTGGGGACAACAACAGGGCCTGCTCAGGGAATCGTTGGGCTGTTAAGTGAGCTGGGGAGGATGCCTGACCAGTAGTAAGCTTTAGTAACTATTGGTGTTATTATTTTTATAAAGAAACGGGGCATTCGGGACTCAGCAGAAGGCCCCGAGTTCTGTCGTTTTATCATCCCCTAAGAGCCCTTGTTGTAAGGTTTCAAACAGGAACTGTGGCCAGAACAGTGGCCCAGGGAGACAAAAACTGATAAACAGCACGAGTTTGGGGAAGGAGTGGGAAGTACGGCCCTGTGTTGGAGGAGGCCAGCATGCTTCCTGGAGCAACTCAGCGTCCTGGTGTCCAGGCATGGGAATAGCAGCCAGTTTCCCTGTGTGCACCTGAAGCCAAGGCCTCCTGCCAGGTTTGCCTGGAGAGAGCTGTGTGAGGTCTGGGATCACAGAGTAGTTGAGACTCAGAGGGGTTAAGTAACAGGCTCAGGGACTTGGGTACTCAGCAACAGGGCTGGATATCGAAGCCAAGACTGACACATGATCACTTTGCTCAATCTTATCTTTAAATTTCTACAAGGCAACTTGGCTCTTAAAATATTTATCTAATTGAAAATAAAGTAGAAGATATATACAAAGAAAACTGAAATGCTACTGGAGGACATAAAATAAGACAAATATATGGAGAGAATTCTAGGATAAGTAGATTCTATGATGGCAAGACTCAAGAGCATAAAGCTGTCAATTCTCCTTAAGATGATCTATACCATTTAATGCACTGAATACAACACCATCTTTCAAAATGTACAGGTAGGATTTTCTGAACTAAATACAATGATTCTGAATTACATATGAAAAAATAATCAAGAATAGTCAGATAATTTTTGAAAATGAAAGGTAATAAAGAAATCACTAGACTATCCATGTCAAACATTAAAATAATTTGAAAGCTACACTAATAAAAACAGTATGGTATTGATACAAAAATAGACAAAGGATAAAAAATTCCCAGAGAAAGTCAAGTTACAGGAGTTCATCATCAGCAAGCACTTACTATATGAAATGTTGAAGGGACTTATCTAAGAAAAAGAAGAAGATAAAAAATATGAACAATAAAATGAAAACAAACTCACAATTATCAAAAACTGAAGAAAAAACAAAAACAAAAACTAAGCAAACAGCTACAACAGGAACAGATTCACAGAAATAGAGGTCACATGGAGGATTATCAGCAGGGAGGGGGAGGGGATAGAATAGGAGGAAAAGTACAGGGAATAAGAAGTATAAATAGCAGGTACAAAATAGACAGGGGGGGTTGTGTAAGAATAGTATAGAAAATGCAGAAGCCAAAGAACTTATGTGCATGACCCATGGACATGAACTAAGAAGGGGAGTGGAATGTGGAGGAGAGGGGGTGTGCAGGGCAGAGGGGAATAAAGGGGAGAAAAAAATGGGACAACTGTCATAGCATATTCAATAAAATATATTTAGGAAAAGATAGCATTTCAAACACGCGTAGAAGGATCAATTTTTACAATGTACGATTTGGCCTAGTTGGGAGCAAAAAAAATTTGGATTTCTACTTTACACTATATACCCAAACTCCAGATGGAATTTTAGTTTCATGTGTGTGAAATTTCAGTTTCATATGAAAAGTGAAACTATTTGGGATATTATACCTAAGAAATCTTTGCCTAGTGTTACAAAAAATACTAGAAGAAACCCATACATTTTTTTTCCTAATCGGTGTGACCCAGAAGTCATAAAAAAGATTTCCCCCAATCCTAATTTCCCCCAACCCTTTTGTGAACAGTTTGTTGAAGTGTATTTAATATATAATAACCCCACATACATAAAGTGTATAATATGATAGCTTTAACACACATGTGCACCTATGAAACCATCACCACAATCAAGACAATACACATCTCTCACAGTCACACCCAAAGTGTCCTCGTGCCCTTTGTCACCCACCCCTCCAGCCTCTTCCGTTCTCTTCTCAACACCCACCACCCGCTAGCAACTTCTGACCTGCTTTCTGTCACTAGACTGGTTTGCATTTCCATAATGTTCTGTACACGGACCGATACAGTGTATCCTCTATTTGCCTGGTTTCTTTCACCCAGCAGAATTATTTTTAGATGTATCCGTATTGTTGTATGGGTCATTAGTTTGTTCCTTTGTACTCCCAAATAATATTCTATTGTACAGGTATACAAAGATGTGTTTATCCGTTCATCTGTTGATACACATTTGGGTGTTTTTCCATTTGGGGCTATAAGATAAAGCTGCTATAAACATCGTGTGTAAGTTACTGTGTGAACATATATTTTCATTGCTCTTGGTCGATACCTAGAAGTGAAATGACCGTGTCATATTGTAAGTTGCTTCACTTTTTAAAGGAATCACCAAAGTGTTTTTGAAGGGGACTGCACTATTTTACATTCCCACCAGAAACTCGTGAGGATTCCAATTTCTCCACATCCTCACCAACATTCATCATTGCCAGCCCACCTGGGTGTGAGCTGGCCACCTGGGTGTGAGCTGGTGTCTCCCTGCGGTTTGGATTTGCATTTTCTTGTGACTAATGATGTTGTATATCTTTTTATGTCCTCATTGGCCCTTTATCTCGTTGGTGAAAAATCGTTTTGAATCTTTTGCCTATTTTTAAAACTGAGTTATTTGTCTTTGTATTACGGAGTTCTAAAAGTTCCTTATGTATTCTGGATGCAAGTTCTTTATCAGATATATGATTCGCAAATATTTCCTTCCAGTCCGTGACTTGCTTTCTCATTGTCTTAGGTGTCCTTTGAAGAACAGAAGTTCTTAATGTTGATAATGTTCAATTTATCATTTTTTCTTTTATGAATCATGCTTTTGGTGTCATGCCTAAGAAATCTTTGTCTCACCTTATTATTAAAAAATTTGAAAAAAAATTAAATTACAAAAAGGAATAGGAACAAAGAGAAAAGACAAATGACTAGTTAGATCAAAATATTTGAACTTGTAAAGTACTAATTTGTCTAGTAGATAAAGAAATTCTACAAATCAATAAGCAGAAGACCAGCAATCTAATCACATAAACGGCCTCGGGATATAAGCAGACAGCTCACGGAAAATCAAATACAAGTGTCCCTGACACATAAAACTCCCAACTTGACTCAAAAAAGAGAAAGGCAAAGCAAAACTACAGTGAGACACCAGTGCTTCCCTCTCAGGCTGGCAAGGATTAAAATGTTGGATACCATCTGGGTTGAAAAGGAGGAGGTCAGATGGGTGGAAGTAGTATTCTCCGACAGGGTCTGAGGGAGCTCAAGTCGGACAGAGTCTACAGAGAGAAATTTGGAAATTTCCTATCCAAAGTGCACATTCTTTTCGACTCAGAAATTTCACTTCAGGAAATTTTTAAAATATATATGCTGACTCGTGTACAAAATATATGTGTTCAAAGATACCCACTGCAGCCTTGGATACAATGGGAAGTATTAAAAATAAATAATAAAGAGCAAGCTAATTAGGTCATTTGTGGTAATCCATACAATCAAACAATGGGATATCATTGGCGGGGAAGGTCCTCCTCTTCCCTGGGTCTATGGTGTGATGGGGAATGAGCCCCATTCCCGGGTCCCACCCCAGAATGTAAAAGGAAGGTTATCTTTGGAATTTTGTGCATGTATCACCCATTCAAAAAATAAACAAAGCAAAAAAGAAGAGAAAGAAATAGAATGTTAATTGGCAGTCAGGTCGTTTTTTTTCTTCTGAGCTATCTAATTAAAGAAAATGTACAATTCATTCAACACCTACTCATGCCAGGCACTTCCTTTTAAGCCCTACGACACCTCTGAAACCAATGTTCATTCTCAAACGTAGTTCTGGGAGCCCAGGTTCAGGGAGGCAAAACATTTGCCCAAGGTGCCCCAGGCAGGAGGGGCTCACTTAGCGTGCAATTTCAGTTTTCCCGCTCTGACACCGTCCCAGGAAGTTTTGACCTGAACCTCAGACTCCTGCCTCAACAATTGCATAGAAATTCATGATCGATGGAGTCACCTTACTGTGTAAGTTGCTAACTATGAAAGAAGTCCTTTCAAATAACTCCCTACTCTTATCACTTTACCAGGAGTTATGAGACAGCTCCCAAATATGTTAATTCCAAATTGTCCAACTGTAGGATTTGCCAGAATTGATCTAAAATCCTTGTGCAGCAAAAAAAGAGAACCCGAGTTCTCATGATGAGGACGGTCGGCCCTACAGGTGAATTGACTCCCCAGGAACACTGTCTATTCGCTGGTTGGCACACAGAGCTCTAGTTGCAGAGTTTGTTTGGGTGGGATTTGTTACAACAAAATCTTTTAATACCCATTCCTGTGTCCTGGGTCATGCAGAGATTAAGAAAAAGCTTCTCGCTGTTACTTGTTTAAATTAGAAGATAGTGTTAGTGGCATGAAGACGCTGTCTTCCCACAAGCAAAGGGCAAGGGCTTGAGAGTTTACACAGTGGCCCCCCTGGTCCCCTGACTCTCTCCTGTGGAAGGGAGTCTGAAATCGAAGTGTGACCGTGGGGGTCCGCATGCCACCTGAGTGTGTTCTCAGGGCAGGCATGCTATTCTCATCGCTTGGATTCTTCCCTTTCAAGCAGGGAGAGGAGGAATCAGAAGGATACTTTTGTACATAATGCAAATTTCTTGTTTCTCTTATTCAATAAAGAACACCTATCGATGGAATGTTTGCTCCTCTCAGAAACCTACAACTGCACCTCCCTTTCACCCTACTCCTGACCTTTCTAGCTCTTATTGATTAGTTACCACATTTTGTCACCAAGGTGAAAGTGTGGCACACTCATTTGGAATGCTAATCTTCATCCCACCCCAGCCCCCAACCCTGGCCCCAGGAACACCCCCAATGCAGCGCCTTCATCCCTCACCTCCCGCCCCTGCCGCCTTGCCTCATCTCCAGTAATTATGCTGCACATGAATCATTTTTTAATGTTTGGTTTAATACATACAGATTCTTTAAACAATAAAAAAAATCAGCAAACAGCATCACAATCTGGAAATCTCTTTCTTAACATAGAAAACGGTTTCTTAATGGCACAGGGGGAGAACTCAACAGCAAGCTTGACAACATAATTAGAAGATTGTTACTGGGAAGGGAAAAGCATTCTTTATACAGCTCTTACTACTCTCAATAAGATTATTCTCCCTGAATAGCTAATCAGCTTTTTCCAGCTTCCCAAATCCATGTGCTTGAAGCTGCTCTCACAGTTCTTCTTACTATACTAAATGGCAAACGGTGACACCTCAGAAAGGGAAATTTAAAGTGTTAACCGAATGTGAGCAAACAGCGCGATGAGGCTGCAGATAGAGAGATTTCTGGCAGATTAGTGGCAATTTAGGAAGACGGTCCTGTCACACCTGGGTTGACAAGGCTGACAGGGTTTGTTGATCTCTGCTCCCTTCTCATATTTGAGTGTCACGTTTCAACAGAAATGAGAGGAATAAAAAGCCCCACAAAACCCCTTTCAGGAGTCAGTGTTGGCATAATGGCAAGTTTACAGGACAAAGGGGAGTGGGGCGCATGGGCGTGACGGGCCCAACTCAGAGTCGCCGACCCCCGCCCCCGCCCCCGGGCCTGTCCCTGCAGGCTCTCCGGGTGAGTGAAGGGAGAACCTACAAAACCGAGGGTCAGCTTGGCCAGCCTTGCCCCTGGGGCAATGATGCTCTTCGGGCACTGATGCTGTTCTGAAGGGAAGCACCTGCTTCCAGCTGTTCCCTGCTCAGGTCATGGCACCACTGTTGTCTCAGGACACTGCTCTTCAAGATAAAAGATCAAAGACCCCCCGAGGAGGGTCTGGCAAAGTGTGGTCATCTGTAAAGCTGTGAGGGTGACAAGGCCATGAGCAGAGCAGCTGGGAATGACCCGGGGCTCGCCTGCAGCCAGATTCCCAGCCCACACATGCTGCGCTGAGTGGTGGGGGTGGGTGGGGAGGGCCCGTGTGTAGGAAACCAGCTACCAAGCCCACTGGGCCCGCTGAAGGGCCATGGAGGGCCCGTGGAGGGTAAAAGAAGGTGGAAGAACCTCTGCCCGAAGAAGCTTCCACCTAACCTGGCGATATTGGACTATTAAAAGCCCAAGCTCTTGTTACACACTTGGAAATTCCATGGCTCCTCGGAAGCTGCAAGGGCATGTCTGTTTCTGGTTCACAGCTGAGGAAATGGCTTGGGAGAGTTGCTCTGCACATGGCCCCTCTACCAGAGAGAGTGGAAATAGAGCCAACCCCACATGTCCAACTTGTACTCCCTGCTCCCAAAACACCACAGCCCTCATCCACACAGAAGAGCACCCAGAAGCTAAACTGAGTCATGCTGTTTTTTAAAGTTAGAGACACGGAGGAAGTGGAGCCTATGGGGCTGGAGCATGGGGGACACACACAGGACTGGTCCTTATTCCCTCCACCTTCCTGCCTACCTGTGCTTTACTGAGGATTGGAAGCAGTGAGCTTCTTTTCCTTAGAAAACATGCTGCTTATGTGGAGAATATTGTCCATTCCCATTTTTAGAACACTGACAAGAAGCTGGCATCTCAGGCTTTATTTCTGAGATTGGAGCCCTATTCTTTCCCCAAGTGAAAATGCTCTCTGAGACTGCCATGCCATGTTCAAAGTCACGGCTGTGTATTCAAACTCTCAGGTGCCGAGGTAAGTGAGGTTAGAAGTGGTAATGCACACTCATGTCAGGGCAGCTTCAGAGAAGGGGGCAGGCATGCACCACATCACTAAATGAATGGCTCTAGGGTCACAAAGATGTGTGTGTATGATTACTGCTGCTTCATCATGAAGAGTGACAGTGGTCTGTGTCTGACAAGAGGTCCCGGGTGTAGGACTGACTATGCTAGTGGACTTTAGGAGTAGCTATCTGTATGGCTTTCCTTACTGAATGAGCTCAGGGAGATGTTGTACGTTAACCTTCATTTCCACAGGACTCTGGGAGCCATTCTTTGGAGATTTTTATGGAACAACCCTCCTCCTCGAAGTTCTTTCAATCCACTTTTATTCCAGTGTGGGTTCAATAGAAACTTACAACAAACATGCCTTAACCAAAGGATAATGAAAAACAAATATTTTGTTTTGGTCAGTTGGGTTTTGTTATGCTGCTGTGACATCCAACATTTAAAGCCTCTGTGGTTTAAAACAATTAACCTTATTTCTCAGCATTTCTGAGCTCAGTTGTGGGTCAGGGATACTCTGCAGCGCTGTCTTCCATGTGCTGGCTCAGCATTCTGGAAGCTTCTATCTGATGTCTCTATATCAGCCAATACTTCCACAATCACAGGGGGAAAGGGATCATGGAGACCCATACTGTACTTCAGCTGTTCAATGCACCCACTCAGAAGTGACACACACCCACACTTCACTAACCTAAATGAGTCACCCAGCCAAGCCTCACTTCCAAGAGCAATGCAAGTCCTCCATGTGCGCAGGAGAGAAGGACCAGCATGATGTCCGAGCAGCATTAATATCTACCCTGTATTGAAATTAAATACTTCCTGAGAGCTTGTGGTATGGAAGGCCCTGCATACAGATGGGGTTCAGTTCTGTGTTGATTCATTTATCAACAGTCACTTATGGAGGGTACGCAGGGCACCATGCATTTCTGGAGAAGTGTCAGAGCTTATAAGCCCTTCGACCCTTCCCAATGCCCATAGTCCCTCAACCAGAGAGAACAGACAAAATCTCCTGCCCTAAAGTGGAACATGAAGACCAGCTGGTGTTAGGTTTCAAAGATGGGCTTGATCTTACTAGGAGAAGGGTGCATGGACTACCATTTAGAAATAAAGTTACATTCTAGGCCTCTGGATGCAATAGCTGATCCTTCTCTCTTGTTCCCCCCAAGTGTTCTGAAGAGGAACAAATAATTCTTCTGATAAGGATTTTTCATTTGCTCATTAGTATTAGAACAAGCAAATGGAAAAACCTCCTCATCATTCCATGGATTTATGTTTAACTACTCCTTTTCTCCCTGCACTCCCAAGTTTAAGTTTAAACACAAATCTCTTGATGCTTTCCAATCACTTCACCTTTCCTTTCAAGCACTAGGCCCCCATATACCATCCACGGCTTCCCACTACATTCCTGAGTTGAGCACTGGTCCTTCTTCTTACACTGAGATCCTTCTCTCTTCCCAGCTGAACTGGCCATGGTGTGTTTAAGGCAACGGGCCTGAGGAAGTCTTCTCTCTGGTTGTTCCCGATGCTGCGGCTCCGCTCTCTGACCATGCACTTCCACCCTACAAAGGTTTCACTAACCCTTTGCCCACAGAACGCATTACAGCCCTGCATACTATTTCCACATCCGGTTTTTCCTCCTCTCCCTCCTCTGCTTTGTCACTCTTCTGAAATGAGGCCCAATATTCTTGACTTAATTTTTTCTTTTCCCATTTCTGGCCACAGCCCTTTGCCATATTCCAGTGCTTCCCCATGCTGTTCCCAATGGTTTAAAAAGCCTCCATTTTTTTCTAGTTTATTGTTATATTCTTTATTTTTTAAATATTTTTTGTTGTTCAACCACAGTGGTCCCCATTTTTCCCCAATTGCTCTCCCATGCCTTGCCCACCCACCCCTCCCGCATTCAATCCTCCCAGTTGTCCTCGTCCATGGGTCCTTTATACTTGTTCCTTGACCCTTCTCCTTCTTTCCTCCATTATGCCCTCCCTCTTCCCTCTGGTCACTGTCAGTTTGTTCTTTATTTCTGTGTCACTAGTTCTATTTTGCTCACTTGTATGTTTTGTTGATTAGGGTCCACTTACAGGTGAGATCCTGTGGTATTTGTCTTTCACCGCCTGCCTTATTTCACTCAGCATTAGCTCTCCAGTTTCCTCCATGCTGTTGTGAAGGGTAAGAGCTCCTTCTTTCATTCTGCTGCGTAATATTCCGTTGTGTAAATGCACCATACTTTTTCCATCCACTCATTTACTGGTGAGCACTTAGGCTGTTGCCAGCACTTGGTTATTGCTTTTTTTTTTTTATGGCATTTTTTTGTTATTGTTGTTCAGGTAAAGTTCTCTCCATTTCCCCATCCCCACTCCCCCCAGTCCCACCAATCCCCACCTCCCACCCTCAATCCTACCCCTCTTTGGCTTTGTCCATGTGTCCTTTATACATGTTCCTTAAGGACCCTTCCCCTTTCCCCTCATATTAACCCCTCCTCTCTCTACTCCGGTTACTATAATGCTGCTATAAACACAGGGATGCATAATTTCTTTTGAATTCATGTTCCAGGATTCTTATGGTATAATCCCAGCAGTGGAATCACCAGGTCAAAAGGCAGTCCCATTATCAGTTTTTTGAGGAAATTCCATACTGTTTTCCACAGTGGCTGCACCATTCTGCTTTCCCACCAACAGGGTACTAGGGTTCCCTTTTCTCCACAACCTCGCCAGCACTTGTTGGTTGATTTGTTTATGGTGGCCATGAAAAGCCTCCAATTTTATAGGCAATTGAATTCTATGTTCTAATTCAACATCTACTTCTAATTATATTCTAAAAGAAAGTTCTGAGAATTCCCTTAGCATAATTGATGCAAAGTAAACATCTTCGTCCATGAAATATTTACCTGGAAAGTCCAAGGAATATCCTTCCAATTCTTTTTGGATGTTACCTTCTTCCATAAAATAAAGTCCTTTGTTAGGATAAGATAATCTGCATTTACGTTGTGCCACAGAAAGGAAAGATGCCTGGTTTAAAATCTTAAATGACACACAAGGATCAGAAAATGAAATTTAGGCAGAACCATAGTGTCAATCTGAGAAGAAACATTCCTCTTCCCAAGCACGTCCTCTATCCACTTATCATTTCATTTTCTTTTATACTAACTAATATCACATTTCTCACTGGAGGAGGAATTTATGATATTATCAGATTATACTTGAAAGTACATAGAAAGTTTATCTTATTTTCCTTGATAAGGCATGTCCAACATCATGCTCTGCCTAAACAGTCTCCCTACACTTGGGCCAAATGTTAAGGAACACAAACTTTTCAAGTTATATAGCAAACAAGCTGAATTGAAATCCCTCATTGGCAGTCAACCATTGATAATGTAATCATTTTAACTAAGGTTCATAAACTGAGGTAAAAGGTGATCACACACCCAAGCTGAAGATAACTACTAAATTTAGATTTTACCTAGATTACAAATGGTAAAGTCATTATTGTTCTTACATACAGATTGTTGAGAAAATAGGGTAGTGTGACAAGTTTTAAGTTTCTATTTATTTTGTCTCTAGCAATTCGATCATCGACCTCAATAGTAAGAGATATTCTAAGGGCTGGAGAGGGTCCATGCTCCACAGCTCCTGCATTTTGGCTGGTGAAAAAAAGGTTTTAAGTCTGGTTAAAGCATTCTAGCCTTAGCCACTGAGTAGAATCAAATTTATGGCGACCTACTCATCTGTGAAGAAACCATTCATTCAGATGACCGATATTTTGGCTCATTTCCAACCTGATCAACTATGTGATGCTTAGTAGATACTCAGTAGATACAGTTTCCTTTTCACATCTGCCAGAAATGTTTTCCTCCATCAGAAATAAAAACATAACAGCTAAATATAGAGCCAATTCCTGATTATGTCTCCAGTAAAACTGGAATAAATGACTGAAAGTGACAGATAATCTAAAACAGCAAACTTTAACAAATAGAGATTATCAATATGTTCCAAATAAAGCATCACTAGTATCCAGACTGAGAAGTTTTAGTTTCATCTTCTTGTCTACAGTGCAAAGGAAGTAGCCAGGAGAAAGAATCCAACATTCACCTTGAAGACAAGAAGGCTGTGGTCAGTTTTCAGGGGAAACCTACTAAGTAACTAAATTTAGTTTTTCTAATTTCTCTCAGCCTCAGAGATCAACATAACTACCCTCTGAGGAAGGCAGGGAAGGGATTATTAGACATAAAGTTAAATAATGCACCCTCAAAGAACCTTTCAATACAAACATGAAGGATTAGTTTTCATTATTGAAAATGACGTCATAAGAAGAAATGAGAAACCTGGATAATCCACCAACCGGATAATCTACTCTGTAGATAACTGAGATTGACTAATCCTCTACGAGGTAATCGTTAGGTAGGAAATATTTTGTCTGCTGTGAGAGTAGCACAGTTACAGCACAAAAGGATGGCTTGATTTTGTGCACTTAACACAAATCGCCAGGGAAAATGCATCTCATCAACTGGCTTCTCCAATTTTAATCAATTGCTTATTATTTTCCCCCACATCAACTTATTTCCATGATTTCTGCTATGTGAAATAATCATGAAATACTCAAATGAGCGTGGCCTGACAGGGAAAGAAGCCTCCATCGTTGACCCTGGGTAGATGACCTGGTGGAGTCCTCCAGAGCATTTATTTCTCCGGAACCCAGACTCATGCCCAGCAACAGCATGAGGTGCGGGTGACCTGTTTGAGCTCGATTGAGAGTAGCCTCTCCATCAAGTTATAAGAAAATTGTTAGCCTGGTGGAAGGGAGTTTAACTTCTGGATTCTCAATTCATATCAATTCATGTGTTTTAAAATAGAAATGGAATATTACCAATCAAGAAGCATAGAATGTTGGCATGCTCCATTTCCGGTCCATTGTTCCTCCTTTTTAGGCTTATGTAAGTCCAACATTTTGGATAACTAGCTAGAGAGCCGTGATGTACAGCAGGTAGATGTACAGCTCTGGGGTTCTGCAGAGCTTTCCATCATTCTGTGCCAGAGAACTGAATTCGGGGAATTACCTATTTTAGGCTCAACTCTGGGGAATAAAAATTGGAAAGGCGGAGTTTCCTAGGAAGTGTTGGTAAGACTGAGGCAATACAGATACTGCCTTTCTTGGGAGAACATGCTTTTGTCTATCCTGTGTCCACTGCAGATGAACTACGTGATTTCTTGGTCAATGTAAAGTCCTTTTTTTGTAAAACGTGTTCTCTTCCATCTCTTTACAGATTATTGATATTCTGTCATTAGAGATCCATACCTTTGGCTTAAATAAGATTTTTGTCCCTGTTTAAAACTCCAATTTCTCTTTCCCTGTGAAGAAGCACTAAAACATTAATCTGAAAGATTTTCAGAATGTTTCTGGAAGGTAGACTTTCTAAAGGGAAAAAGAAAGAAAAAACAACAAAATTCTAGGTTCCTAAGATTTGGGAGTGGAGGTGGGCAAGTGGGGACATAGTATCCCCGAGACAATAAAAAGTAAGGGTGAAAAAGAGAAGGCCGGATCACCTCTAGTTAAACATGCCTTAGCCAGGATTTGCCTTGTTCCTGAACAGGTATCTAAGAGGAAATTGTGAAGGACGATAACTGTCCAATCCTAAACACATAGCAAGGCCAGAGCTTCTTGCAGCTGCACAAACACTTCCTTTGTGACTTCGTAACGCACGGCGGAAAGGGGAGAACCACTCTCCACGCTTTTGCCAATTTCCTGGATACCCTTCAAATGCCACTTGGAGCACAACTTCAATCACTCTTCCATTCAGTTTTTCCTGCTCTTTCCCATAAGAGCCCATGTCCGTGGACACCCCCGGGCTACCTGTCTGTATCTCTCTCTGGGACGTTACCTCCCTTCCCTGTGTGTTTGGTCATCGCTAGGCAGGAATGCCCTCCCTCCACTTTTGCATTCCCTCCAGTATCTACTGCGGCACAGTACAGACTCCATAAGTGTTGGTTGTATGGCATTACTGTATTCATTGATGAAATGATGGATGGCAATGCTGACTTAATATTCAGCAGTAAAAATAATAATTACTAACTTTATGGTTAGATACTGGGCCAACATAATTAAATAATAATTACCTCATTTGTATGAGTACCACAATTAAAGGATAAACTCTGCATCAGCAAATAGAGTGTTTTTCGCCAAAGTCAATTTTAGGCCTATGACAACCGTGAGCAAATTCACTGAGATATCACAGGAGTGGGCTTGGGGAAAAATAGCAAAACCCTCCATTCTTAGGAGGCAGCATAAGTAATAGAAAAACCCAGACTTTGAAATACTGATTCCTTTTCATCTTCAGTTTCCTAGTATGTAAGATGATAGAATGCCACGTGTTTCCACGGATCCTGGGAAGAGCGAATGAAATAACTCCTGGGAAGTTATCTGGCACAGGAGCACATGCACACGTGTCTGAGTGTTCTGAGGCTGCCCTAACACAGCATCACAAATGGGCAGCTTAAAACAACAGAAATTTATTGCCTCACTCTTATGAAGGCCAGTCCAAGATTCAGGTGTCAGTGGGGCTGCGCTCTCCCTGAGGCTCTGGAGAGAACTCTTCCAGCCTCTGGCGGCTGCCAGCTGTCCCTGGCCTTCCTTGGCTTAGAGTTGCATCCCTCCATCCAAGTGGCAATTTTCTCCATGTCTTTACATTGTCTTCCTCTTTGTGTGTCGGTCCTTGTGTCCAAATTTCCCCAGGCCAATGATATCACTTTAATTTGGGTACCTTTGCAATGACCCTATTTCCAAATAAGGTTATATTTGCAGGTACTGCAAGTTTGGACTTGAGCTTATATTTTGGGGGGACGAATTCAGCCCATAATTGGTTATTTGATCAACTTCAGTGTATTCTTTCTCTTCCCAACTCATCACCACCAGACCATTGAGTGAAATGAGGTCAGATTAGATCAACCATTCTCAGTTTTTGTTCTTCGTATTTCTTCACGCTATTAAAACTCATTGAAAAACAGAAAGAGCTTTGTTTCTGTGCACTATATCTATGGATATTTACTATGCTAAGAACTAATTATAGGAAAATGTTGGAATATTCAATTCATTTACAAATAACTATAACAAAACCGCTACATATTAATACAAATAACATAATTTTATGAAAATAAGTATATTTTCTAGAAAAAATAAATAAGAAAAATGGCATTGTTTTACATTTTTGCAAATTTCTTTGCTGTCTTACTGAATGAGGACAGCTGAATTCTCATAACTCTTCTGTTTTCAGTCTGCTGTTATGTGCTGTTCTGGTTGAAATATAGGAAGAAAATTTAGCCTCACAGAGATATGTAGTTGGAAAAGAGAGGAGAGGAGTATTTAAAAGTCTTTTCAGATAGTTGTGGATAGTCTTCTTTGCGACTTCACCAAAACTCAACAAGATTAGTTGTGGAATCTGAAGCCATATCACTGAACATTTTGCTGTATTACATTAAAATTCATTCATCTGTTTGCCCTTTGAGTGCCTGATTTTATATTCTCAGGCACTGACATTTGGAAATTACTAGTTTACTAGAGTTATGCAGATCTTCCAAATTTTATTAGATAATTTTTGAAAACGTTGTTGGCTAACATCACCACAAACCTTAGTAGAAATATCTTTAAGCACTAAAATATTTCAAGCTCAGTGGCAGGTATAAGTTTTCCAAAATTCTAATTTTCACTTGAACATTCAAAATGTATTATTGACAACAGATATTTTCAGTTATTTTCTTTGAAGTGATGCTTTGGAGGAAATATCTGCCAAATGCCCAGGTCTGAACTATAGTTCATTCATTTAGCATACAACGAGCAAAAATGATGTTCCATGACAAAAGTGCCTAGTTAGGCTGCACACTGAGCAACCGAGCGTTTCGCTAGTGCCTTTCCTCGCGACAACCATCATATGTCAGTTTGCAACAGAAGTACCTTATGCCCACTCCCCATTTTGTCACACTGCTATATAGGCACACATGGGTCAAGATTTTAATAAAATGATCATTTTTACTGCTTTATCTAGAACGTTCTTAAGTGAAACTGGCTTTTTTCCCCTGCGACTGAACAGTGGTGAAAGACACAATGGTCACTAGTACAGTAGGGGCCACTGCCTCGATCCATGCTAATACTTCAGCAGTTTCACCATCATCAGTGCACATGGCCACAGCAGAACAGGGGTATAATGTCATGTTCCTCCTCCATTGCTGCATAGCAAATGACCACACACTTAGCAGCTAAAAACAACACACACTTGCAATCTCAAAGCTTCCATGGGCCAGGGGTTTGTGCAGGGCTTAGCTATATCCTGTGCTGAGGTATCCCAAAGCTGAAATCCAGATGTGATTTGGGGCTGTGGTCTTCACTGGGGCTCAGGTCCTCTTCCAAACTCGTTCAGGTTGTCAGCAGAATTCAGTTCCTTATCAGATTAATATCCTTGTTTTCTTGCTTCCAGGGACTACTCCCAGTTCCTGGAGGCCACCTCCCCTCTGTAGGCAGGTTATATCACTACATCATGGCTGTTTGCTTTCTTCCTCTGAGAGCAGCCAGAGAAAATCTCTGCTTTCAAATAGCTCACCTGATTAGTTCAGGCTCACAGAAAAGAACCTCTTTGATTCACTCAGTCAACTTACTTGGGACTTTGATTATATCTGCAATTACCCTTTTGCCATGTAATTTCACATGATCACAGGTGTGATATCTCATCACATTCCTTGGTTCTACCTTCTCACTCAAAGAGAAGGACATGGACAGGGCATGTACAAGAGGGGGAGGGAACTTGCGATCCTAGAACTCTGCCTACTACATTTGTCTTAGTACTATCACCAGGACCAGCTACATAGTTTGCAGGGTCCAGGGCAAAATAAAAATTGTGGAGCCCTTTGTTTAAAAATTATTAAGAATTTGAAGGCTCCAACATCAGATTATTGAACCAAGCATGGGACCCTTTAAGCACAGGCCCATGTAGCCAGCCCTGACTCTTAGGCAAAAAGTTCTCATCTTGTAGATGCTTTGTAAGGTCTTGGAGACCCCCAGCAATAGGCAGACCATTCCTTGAGAACTTCTGAGTACGAGCATCTCAACTATTGCCTATGAGCAAATTTGTCTGGCCCTAGTGATACAGGAAGACTAAGAATTTTCCAGCAGCCGTGGGACATCTCTGGTTTCTTCATTTTCCAAAAGTCCCTTGTTTTTCCCTACAGCTCAGAACAATTTCCCCATGAGACCACATATGTTTGGGTTATTCAATGACACAGACGTTCAACATTTATAACTCTCATTGAAAGATTCTAGAAAGCTGCCTGTTTCAACATTGCCACCTCTCAGACAACTTCAAACATAGGCTTGCCATTCCCTTTGACCCCAGAGATGGGGTGTGATGATCACTGCTGTGCTAGTGGGAATTTTAATGTGAAACTGATTTAGGAAGTCTACATGGCTTCTGGGGAAGACACAGTTCTTAGGGAAAGAAGTCATTCCATCTTCTGAGAAAATCTTTAAGTGCTACGTAAACCAATGCTTCCCTGAAGAATCTCAGACCTCTGAGAGGCCTTTTGTCCTTTCCTGGCAACCAGAGCCCTCTTCCCTTTATGCTGGGGGCACAGCGGGAAGAACTTCCGGGCCGCCCACCTCATCTGCCCAATGGCAGGCCATGGCCCACATTCCAAATCCAATGAGTTTGCTTTCTGTAGTGAAACTTGGATCCTTTTGTTGATTCTAGTACACACGCAGAGTTCTCAGGTTTTGTCCTCAAATGCTGCATTTGGCTATACATTACGGACCCACATTTTTGTATTTCTAACCTTTTTCTTGTTCACTTGAACCAGACAAGAGGCACAGCTGGCACTTGAGAGCTACTTGTATCGACCTGCCCAAGTATTGTTTATGTACCGATGCAGGTAATGAGGGTCAAATCACAAATTGTGGTTCTGGGGCTTCTTCCCGGGAGTTCACCTAATTTTTAAACAAGGGTTATTTTTGCCTGGGAGACTGGCAGCTCATTTTACAGCCCATATTCCCACTATAGCCACATGTATCTCTTTAGCCTCCAGGAATAGCCACCAACAGAATTCTGATCAAATCCTACCTGGTCATCCCCAGAGTTCTGGCTCCCCTCCAAAGTATTCATCTCACTGCAGACAATAATCTTTTAATAATGCAAATGGTACCATGTTACTCTCCTGCTTGAAATCCCTCAATGCTTCTCCCTGGCATCATTTCCACAAGTACTTATTGAGAACCATGCATTGTTCCAGACACAAGGGCAACATCTGAAAGTGAAACAGAGAGAAACTCCTGCCTTACCTGCCTTATAGAGTCTATAGTCCAAGGAGAAGTCAGACACCAAAGAAAACATAAGGATATCACTAGCATGTTAAAAGATAAAGACATTGGCAAAATAGATCAGGATATGGGAATCAGGAGTCTAGGAGATGGGCAAATTGCTCTATAAGCAGGGTGGCCAGCAGCCTTGCTGAGAGGTGGCATCTGAACAAAGATGAAGGAGAAGATGAGGGAGTGAGCCCCATGGGTGTCTGCAGTGATATTCCAGGCACGGGGAAGGCAGGTGCAAAGCAAAGGGGGAGCTGACTTGCAGTCTTAGAGAAACACGTTGGGCAGAGTGAGCATGGAGCAGTCAGAGGGGATGTGTCAAAGTGGCCATGTGGAGCCCACCGTCCAGGGCTTTATAGTTGGGGCGAAGGGATTTTTCCTCAGTTTCACCTCCTGACATTTTCCTTCTTCTTTCCACATTCGACCATCCTGGCCTTCCAATTTCTCAAAAGTGAAAAGCTTCCCACAAGTGGTACCCTCTCTCTGGAATTTTCTTGCCCTCTTGTCTGGCTCACATTTAGTGTCACTTTTTCAAGAGAGCCTTTCTTACTCCACCCTACCCAGGCTGGGTCCCCTGCCCTACACAACTACAATCTCCAGTCTATTTTCTCCTCAGCTCTTTTTCCATTTACATTTGCTGAATGAAGGAATGAATGTGATAACTTGTTTAATATTTGTCTTCTTTGCTAGACTCAAGACTCCAGGAGGAGAAGGGCTGTTCCAGACACCTCTATACCTCCAGAACTTAAAGCTCTTGGGGCTCAGGACTTGGAAATCAGTTGGTGCTAATATGTGTTGATGGATCAACTCCTGTTGATTGATGGTGGGATTCGATAAATGAAGAGCCTCAGGTAGAGTCCTGGTCACCCAGACTGAACAATAGTTGGGAGAATTTGGGCTTCTAAACTTGCTTCCCTGTTAGGGATTCAGAGGGGCCAGTTATCTGGCAAGGGTCCCATTACTCCCCCATTGCTAACATGATCAGCTCTGTTTCCACCATAGTCCCCAATCACAATATGCCGTACATTTAATAGAGACTAGTAGCACTTCCACAGAGGAGCCTGAGAAATTTAGATGGAGCTTTAGTATCAGGCTTTGTAAATGCTAGGAAATTTGCCATAGTGAGGTTGGAGTCATAAAATCTAAATTTGATGCCCATTTGTATCACATATTAGCTCAGAGCATTGGACACACTACCTAATGCCTCTCATCCTAAAATATGTCACCTGTGAAGTGAAGTTAATGATAGTCCCTGCGTCCCTTAATCATCCCCCCTCCCCAGGGTTAGTGATAAAATATTATACGTTCTGTGAATAGCAGGTCTGTCAACTCTAAAAGGCTGTATTTCTTCTTTACCTTTGGCTAAGATCAAGTATAAAATACTGTTAGCTATTATAAAAGCATAAAATATCTATAGAACGTGTACTCTATTTATATCCACAAATTATGTGCATTTATACAATTGCTGTTGTGAAAAAATGATATGTTGATACCTGTTACTGTGACTCAAGAGTAAAATGACTTTGAAATTAATATGACAGCATGGACATCTCAGAAAGACCCCTCCTTACGTGCACCAAAATGAATGTCCCACTTACTACGCTGCCCTGGTAGTCTGTTCCACTTTCTTAATGGTCCTTCTTTCCTTTGAAATGATTTTCTTTCTTTCCTTACACGTTCAAGCCTGGACTGCTGGTCCACCTGGACTGGAATGTGGGTTCCCCAAAGAAACACAAATTGTCCATTTTGTTTGTTCCTCGATTCCCAGAACTAAGAACTCATTAAAATAGGTGAGATAAGTGGATTGCTAAGTAGAATGATTTAAAATTTCACAGCTTTAGCTTCATTTAAATAATTAGAAAGACCAAACATGAGTGATTGAACTATATTTCAGAAAAAAAGGATAAGTGCTAAGAAAATATCCCCAAGATTAGTTTTAATGTGTGTGAATAACTTAGTGGGCAAGGTAAATAAGATTATGGAAACAGATACATGTATTAACTGTGTGCCATTTCATTCTTAAAGGTATTTGTAAATTAATGCATCATTATGTTTAAGAAATACTCCCTAGACTCCTGCTGTGCTTTGATGAATGAAAGATCATTTTAGGTTGTGTATGTACCTCATAAGTGGTATTTACGGGTGTTAGTTCTTTAAAAGGATGAAATCACAAGCAAATGATTCCCAAATCCATTAGTTCATGCTAATATAAATAAGTAACTGAATAAATTAATAAAAAGAGGAAATCCCATGTAGAGGAATTCCCAATAATTTATAAAATTACTTAAGGGGAGCATAACTCCCCTCGCTAAGTTTGGGCTGTGCATAGTGGTTTCTTTCCAAAGAAGACAATAAGGAAAGTGGGGACACACCTCAGCCAGGCAGTCAGAGTCAATGCCAACAGCGATAAATCAGTCAACATCAACGCTGATATCATGTGAGGAGTAGGAGAGGGCTATAGCAAGTGGGATTTGAATATTCACTCTTCAAGGACAAAATGAAGGTGGAATTTGGGAAGGATTAGGATAGGAAAACAGACCCTGCATGTCTGTAGACCCCCAACCCACCTCAGGGGACGTGGGGTCGACCTGTGCAGCAACCCTGCTCACAGCATTCCAATCCTGACCACACAGGCCTGCCACTTGGAAGTTTAATTCTATTGATTATACAGGCAGAAAGATAAGACCCAATCTATGTAAATGAGAAAAAAATATGTTTTCTTACATTCTGGATAATTTACCTTAAAAAATTACACACCGAGGTAATATTAAAAGCAAGGGTTGTTCTACATCTCAGATAAAGATGTGAAAAATGATTTGTTATATATAATTGGTTCCAAATTGTCCCTCCTGTGACAAGTTTTTAAAAAATGCCTCATGTAATAGCCTGATCATATCTGGATAGAGTATAAAGAAAAAAGACTAAACAATAATCACGTTTTACTTGACTGTAAGGAGGGTCCTGGTTTCCAGCTTCTTCATTCAAAAGTAGCCTAATACAAGCCAAATAAAGAAAATATGAATATGCACTGAAGAAATTACTAACAATGTAGTCTTCACCCTTTATGTCTCAGCTAACCTTAAATTAAGAGCTTTCTGGGGAGACTTTAGAATCATTTCTCTATATGCAGATTCAATGTTAAAGGGTTTAAACGCCATTATTTTTTATGTGCTGGACCTTTACATATTAATATTCAGGCCAGGAACAGTTTAAAATTGCAGAGAACAAGAACATTCACCAATAGCTCAGTGGGAGGCTGAGTGTAAGTAGCTGCCAATCACCAGAAATGGGCCATTGTGAGCCCAGACAGCCCTAACAACACCCTGATGGAGTCCCCATCTCTCGGTCGTTGTTCTACCAGGGCTGGAGCAAATGTGGGTGGAAGGCGGGGTAGCTGGGACCCAAACATGGAGCAAGCGAAGATGGAACCCAAAACTGGGCTCCAAGCTGTGGCCCGCAAAAGGAGAGAGCCAGGAAGCAGGTGGAGGCTCCTGGAAATGCCCTGTGGCTTCAGCAGCAGGTGCCACCTCCCTTTATTATCTTCCCAGGCTGTGTGCTGGGAGACTTGTTTTTTGGGGAGGCTGCAAACAGGGTGGTCCAATACAGGCAGGTGTGGCTTGGAGACTCAGCCCTTGGATAGGCCTATTTATCAGGGGGCTGCGTGTGGGAAATGTTCTTGTCAGTGTGGCCAGCCGTCCCGAGGGCCAAGGCTGGTTGATGTGAGGCCAGCCGTTTGTTTCACAGGTTTGAGTCTGTTTATTCATTGGTCCATCACAGACGCACTATTTATCCAGCTCCCCTGGCAATTTTGATTCAGAACTTAGGATTTGCTTAAAAAGGAACTGGCAGAATTGTGAAGCTGTGGCAGCTGGCCATTTCAAGTGATGGCGATGTATTGGCCCCTCTCTGTGTCTGTCATTTAACATGGATTTAGTAGTCCCCCTCACATCCTTGTGAGATGTACACCATTATTCCTGCCCTTCCCGTTGTACAGGTGAGAATGTGCCGCTCCCATGGGCATCTTCCACCCTGAAGCTGTTTTAGAGCATTTGGGTGGGTGCTACGGCCCAAAACACCCCCAAACAAACGTGACATCTTATCACAAAGGACATTCAAAATGAACTTTTCCTCCATGAGGACATTAACAATGACAGTGGTAAATTTTTACTCAAAATTCTCTTAGCTGTCACATCCTAAGTAGGTACTAACTAAGCAGAAAAGCCTAAGGAGAGGGAAGAAAAAGTCTGGGGAGACTGAAGGAGGTGAGTGGTCCAGAGAGGCTGTGGTCCCACTCTGAGAGAAACAGTAAAGTGACGTTTGGGAAATGTAGAAGCTGAGAAGCCAAAGAGGAGAAAGCAGGGAAGGGCCCGTGGAGTGTGGCCACAGACCCCGTTCCAGCTCTGAGACCCCGGCTGACAGCGGGGACAGGTGGGTTTCCGACAAACAAGACGAAATACTAGGCAATTCTGCTTCTTGCTCTCGGTAAATGAAGGAATTTGTCACCCCCAAGAAATGCTTTGAGAAATTTATTAGTGACAAGTTTAATCTGTCACCCAAAAAAACAACAACAGCAACGACAACTATAATTGCCCTTACCATTGAGGCAATCTTTTCTAGAAAGTATGCATCATTTATTAATTTTTCTAATCTCTCTGGACTGACAGCATCGATGGCTTCTGACAGTTGCCCCAGCCCCTGTTCTTGGACTATTTTGCACATTCGGGTGACAGACAAGTTTCGAAGCGTCCTCTGTGCTGGAATACAGAGGAAGGTGGAAACAAAGCACCATTCCGATGGGGTTTCTACTCCAGAGCCACGCTGGCCAATGGGCAATTGGAACTAACAAAGTTCAATTAAATCAAAACCCCATCCGTCATTGCCATGAACTCACTTTCAGAGACTGCCAGTGGGTAACATATTGGTCAGCACAGATACAGAACATTTCCATAATCACAAGAAGTTCTATTGGATGGTGCTATTTTGAGAACATATGTGCACACGTGTTGTTGGTGTGTACTGATGTAAGTGTGCATATGTGTTGGTACACTGTGCATGTATGTGTGTATGCACATGTGTCTTGATATGTGTATGTGAGAAAAAGCAGAAAATCAGTGATTTGGGCTGAGCAGAAAGAAGGAAGAAAATATGCTAAGTTGTGAATAGAAAGTCGACAAATGTATCATGATTTGCTCTACCCCACCCAAATCATTTCTTTCATCATTTCAGGACCAGAACTTGATTCATTTAGAAGGTGCAGCCTGGCCAATTATATTTTGTGGACACTTACAGCATGTGTGGATGACCTATAGGAGCTAACGCCACTCCAGACATTGGGATTCACGGGGAAAAGCGTCACCCATGGAGCAGCCAGCGTTGCAGATCGAGGCTCACGCGTCCTGGGCCGAGGGCCCTCTCATAGGCAATGCTCTCCACACTGCTTGTCATCGGCGCTCCAGGAGAAGGGCTCACACGGGCTCTTTGGGTTGTACAGGCAGCATCCCTTATTGTGATGCACATTGTTAAAAAATAATGATGTATGTTTGCATCATACTGCTTATTCTGGGATATAAAGTAACAACTTCACATAATTGCGACACCTCCAACACAAGAAATATGTTGCTTCTTGCTTTATCAGATACCCACTAATTAATCTAGCGACAGAGCTGCACAAGTTGCTGAACCAGGAGGCAGAAACAGAGAGATGCCTTTTCTATCTGCCAGCTGGCAGTATACCAACTACAGCTCAACTTTCAGCAACAAGGAAAACAATCAGGGAAATCTCCCTGCACTGCCACTGCTCTTCCTCCCCAGGAGAGCCATTTGCTATGATAACATTTCACTGTCAAGTCCCAACCAAACACATACATACTAGAAAATCCCCCAATCCACAAACAGCACAGGCGCAGAAATACACATTGCCACAAAAAAGTACAGTTTAATTTATATAAAGTCATCCATTCATTGCTTTTATGACTCAAATGTGGTTCTGGGAAAACTTATCTGTTCTAACAGAACAGATCATTATTCTAAAATAATAATCCTGGGAAAAGATGGCACATGCAGCCTTGAACGGTTCAGTGCAATTTTCATCTCTCTCCTGGCCCTCAGCATATGGCATTGGTCCCTCTTGCTTTGATGTTAAATAGCGTTCGTTCTACAGTCATATCTAAGATACGTACATGCCTCATCTTCCTAGGGACTGACATAGTGGGGAACTATGTTGGTTCTGGAGGCAGAGGACTTTGGTTCAAATCCTGACTTTATTATTTACTATCTGTGTGACCTTTAGAAGAAGTTACTTAGCCTCTTTGAACCTCAGTTTCCTCATCTGTTGATAAGGGATTATGATGGTGGTGATTGTGATGATGGTCACAATGACTGTGCATATTTCTTAGAGTCGTGATGAGGATTAAGTGAGCTAATACATGCAAAGCAATGGATGAGTTCTTAGCATATAGTGATTATTCAATAAATTATGCTTATTATGACTATTTAGGAGAGAGACTTGATCTTACTTTTTTATATTATTAATACTGCTTAGCAGTCATACTAAATTGATATCAGATTCCTATAAAAATAAAAGTTAATAGGAGTTGGTATCAAATGGGAGGAATTAACTACTTGCAGAAGGAAACCACCTAAATGGAAAAGCTGGTACATCAGTTGTTTGCTTATTTATCCCTTCAAAACTATTGGGAATTTACTGGTGTTTTTCAGACCCTTTGCTTAGTATAGAAATTCTAAGCAAAGTTTAAGCTTAGTTTCTGAAATTCAAAAACACATCTGACTCCAAGGGTAATGGCAAAAATGTGGGTGGACCTAGATTTAAGTCATATTTTGGGAATATCTATAAGGGAAACAAGAGTGTAACCTGAATCCAACTGAAGTGAGAGGTGAACTATCTCGAGGAGAACAAAGGTAGTAGGAATAATACAATAGTAACATAACATTTGAAAGACAGTTGTAACCTAAGGGACTGTGTTTTCAAACACTTCGGCTGGGTTGTGAAAACGGAGTGGGACGTAGAGGGTGGTAGATGTTTTGTAGAAACCACTGTAGTCTTTCTCCTCCCTGAATGCTCAGTTCTTGGCTATGTGACCCATCAAGAGGTTGAACCTATGTCCCCCTCTTTGAATATGGACTGCCCTTGGCATTGACCTGGACAGAAGTGACCCTGAGTGAGTCCCAGGATCCCAGAGCCCCTGTGTGTTTTTCCTCTCACTCTTGACCTTACACCTAATTGCCAGACTAGATGGCTGGAGGCTGAAAAGACAGGAGACCAAGGCCATGTCAAAACAGGTGCCCAAGCTAAGGTTCCAGGCATGAGAGGGAGCAAGTTGACCACAGCTGACCACAGAGACAGGAGAGAGCTCCTCCAAGACCAGAGAACCTCCTGCCCACGCCTACCTACACAGCCAAACTGCAGAACTGTGAGCTAACTAAATGATTATAGTTTTAAGCTACTAAATTTGGGGGTAGTTACTAAGTTTGAGGGTACTTGGTTTGTATGAACATATACAAAGGGATCTAGGAAGAGGACTGCCAAAGAGAACAATCTGCCAGGGTTTCATTAGCCCTACCCTGGACAAGAGTACCTTCCACCTAGGTATAAAGATACCTAACTGGTTCAGCCCAGATCTAAATGCAGAGAGCTATTTGCTTGTCACAATCACTTTATTTCACTCTTACTCAGTTCTGTGGTCTAATGTGGTTGCCATTTATAGGAGTAGAATTCCTTGAGATTCCTCTGAGAGACATGAAGCAAAGGTTTTCTCTATGTATCTGATTACTGGGTTTAATCAGGAAGGAAAAACTGAACGATTGTAAATTGTCTCACAAGAAAACATTCCCAGGCAATGAGGTCACCTGTCCCAGGGAAAAGTAGACAGCTCTTGGAAAGAGACACATACTGCTTTGTTTCAGTCTGAATCTTCTGTGTTACAGTCTAAAGCAGCCAATTCACCAGAACCATTTCCTTCTTATCGCATCGCAGGTTGGCGTGTTGCTTTATACCAGATGCAAGTGAAGTAAGTAGAATAAAGCTATGTGCCTTGAAGTGCTTATTCCTGACTCCTGGGTCATCTAGTATTACTTTTAGCACAAAAGTCCTAGATTAAGACCAGTGGGAAGTTCACTTCCATTTCCTCTGTTCTACAATAAGGCCAACAGGTAGTTCATTTCTACTTTCTGTGTCCCTCAATAAGACTCTTAGGTGGCTCACTGATAATTCTTGTGTCCCTGTAATAATATTTGTGCTAATGGGAAGTTCACTTCCATTTCCTGTGTTCCTGCAAAAAGGCCCATGGGCAGTTCATTTCCTGCGTCCCTGCATTAAGACCAGTAGGTAGTTCCCGTCTACTTCTGGTGTCTCTGGGAGGTGTCTTGATGTGTTATGTGGAGTAAGGCAGGGCTGGAGCGTGTTGGAGGCACGTTGTCCCGGCATCTTCAGCACAGCAACCTCTCACAGCATAAGTTTTAAGAAATTAAAGTTCAGCTCTCATAACCTATTATTGGGCGGGACTCACTCCATGCTACAGGATTGGCTAGGCAGTGCTGGCATTAGCATTTATTAGTTGTATGACTCTGAAAAGTTACTTAATGTCTCCACATTTGTTTTCTCACCTTTAGAGTGGCAAAAATAATAGTATTTGCCAGCATGTTGTAAAGACTAAATGAAACTAAACTCTGTGAGAGCAGAGATTTTGTCTATTTTGTTCACGATGATATCTCTAGGTGTAAAAGAAGTGGCCGGCACCTAGTAGGTGCTCAATAAATATTTGATGAATAATAGCATAGTAAAGAGCATAATATATTTATTATAGTTATTATACCTAGGATATATTAATATATGGGTATTTATTGCCTTAGGCAGGTGTTTGGACTGGTGATAGTGAGCATTTAGTAAATACTAGCTGCTATTACTATTATTTGCCACTTTGGCTCACAAGGTTGCCATGAGGATGTATAAAACATACTCACGCTTTCATACTATGTTGAGAAATTATGAGGTCAAAGGAAGAAAAGTCGTCCACAAATACAAATTACTTTAGTCAATCTCAATTCTATATTTCAAAATCCTATTTCTGAGCACATTACCCAATATTATAACTGTTTTCTCCTTTTGATAGAATGCTGCAAATGAGTGGACTTCCACCAAGATGGCGGCGTAGGTGGTCGCACTCGCCGCCCGCACATCCAGAGTGTCTAAACAACGAATGCAGTAGCGAACAATTAAACAACCAGAACGGACAGAATCGAACTGAAGGGAAGTCCGACACCCAGGAGGTAGGAGATGACAAACATCCAGGCCGGTAAGCGGGGCAGTACCGGGCGGAGGAACAGAATCAGAGGCAGCTCTCACGGAGAGACTCACGCCGCCAGTGCCTGAACAGGGCGTGACCCCCGAACAACAGGTGAATTCCGCAAGCCGGCGACGCTGCCGGAGAGAGGCCAGGGCTGAGCCAGCAGAACCCAGTCTGGCAGAAAAGGCGGTGGGGAACTGGGGAGCGGAGGAGTGACGGGAGCCCACGGTGATCGGAGGTCGCCATTGCTTCCTCCCAGGCCCCGCCCCCAGAGGAAATGTCACCCAAAAAGCGACCCAGGTTGCCGGCACCGGAGAGCCGACAAGTGCACCGAGATAAAAGAATGAAAATGGCCAAAATGAAAGATCAGAACAAATTACAACTAACGGATGACGACATAGTCAACCTATCAGATGCGCAGATTAAAATGCTTGTAATCAAAATGCTAACAAAACTGGAAGATGGGTGTACACAAATAATTGAACAAATGAAGAATACGATAAGGATAATAGAGGAAGATTTACAGGGAACCAACAGAGAAAAAAAGGAAGTTGGATCTCAAACCAATGGGATGGACCAGAAGGAAGAAACAAGAATTCAAAAAAATGAGGAGGGTCTCAGGAACCTCAGAGACATTTGTAAACGACCCAACATCCAGATCATAGGGCTGCCAGAAGGACAAGAGGAAGACCAGGAAATTGAACGAATTTTTGAACAGATAATGAAGGAAAACTTCCCAGATCTGGCAAAGGAAATAGGTTTCCTGGAAATCCAAGAAGCTCAGAGAACCCCAAAGAAGTGGGACCCAAAGAGGAACACACCAAGGCACATCATAATTACATTACCCAAGGTCAAGAATAAGGAAAGAATCTTACAAGCAGCAAGAGAAAAGGAGACAGTTACCTACAAAGGAATCCCCATAAGACTGTCAGCAGATTTCTCAAAGGAGACTTTCCAAGCAAGAAGTGGCTGGAGAGCGATATTTCAAATCATGAAAAGCAAGGGCCTACAACCAAGAATAATCTATTCAGCAACACTTTCATTTAGAATGGAAGGGCAGATAAAGTGCTTCTCAGATAAGGTTAAGTTCAAGGAGTACATCATCATGCAGCCTCTACTATATGAAATGTTAAAAAGTTTCGTATGAGGACTCAGGAGTGAAGGCACCGAGGCCAGATCAGCTACCGGGGAATTCAGATCAGTCACAGCCAAGATGCTTGTGAGGTAAGCAAGCAAAATACAACCAGAGAAACAAAATAGAACCAGAGACAATGAAGTTTAGAACATTCTGGCAGTAACCAGAGGGGAGGGGGAAGGGGAGAAGGGGGACAAGGGTATTCAGGAACTGCTATAAAGGACACATG